>PQWD01003597.1:0-24475 GCA_019425675.1 Leucinodes orbonalis | reverse complement strand
TATTTAATTCATTGTAAGCAATAACGAGTCTATCTATTAACAATCATTTGGGTTGTTATATTTATTCGTAAATGACCCTAAGGTAGTTTTAAAACACTGACTCATTTTCTTTAAACAGTTTACTTGGTCATTAATGTCGGATAGGGATGTGAATGGACAAATCAATTGAGCTACTTTTTCATCATGTGTCAAATTACTTATATCTACACATTTAATATGGCTTTTGACGCATTGTTCCGCGCACATCTCCCCGGTTTCGGCATACATAACAGGAAGGTTGAGTCAGGCCAAGGGAAGGTGGAGGGTTGAGTTCCATTGAACTACGTTTTATGATCTGTTCAACTTGACTTGTATACATGTGCATTTTTATAGCGTCACAACTCTATGACGTCACGGTATTATATCAACAATGACGCCTTTTAATAACTATTTATATGAAATATTTTAGCAAACAATCGTAACGATACTAGGTGTTGAGATCTACTTTTCATATGGCGTCACAGCACTATGTCGTCATTGAACCAAGTGACAACTTTTATTTATGTAACTAATTAAAAGATTCGATATCCTAGATTCGATAGCCAAATCTATTTTTTTGCGCGATAAGATTAGAAATGCTAGCAATAAAATCAAAACTACATGGAATATTATTAATAAGGAGACTTCAAGAACCAAGCAAGTTGATAATACTTTTTCTCTTAACATTGACAATAATGTTCTGAAACAATGACTCGAAGTAGCTAATGCTTTTGAAGACTTCTTTTCTAATGCTCCATGTAAAGTTACTTGCCAGTTAAGTTCTAGTTCATCTATTGCTAGAGATTGTTTGATATCAAGTGTTGATAAATGCAATAACCAATTTAGCTTTGCGTATATTAACTCAAACACTATTATAAAAGCTTTTAAAGAACTAAATATGAAGAAAACTGAAGATTTGTGGGGTATATCAGTAAATATCATTAAATCAATTATTGATAGTATAGCACCCACTTAGCAATCATATTTAACAATTGTGTAAATGAAGGTATTTTTCCAAATTTAATGAAGTACAGTAAATTAATCCCATTATTTAAAGCAGGTGACAAAAGCGATCCATCAAATTTTAGACCCATTTTGATCCTACCAACATTAAGTAAAATTTACGAGAAAATTATTTTTAATCAATTAATTGCTCATTTTAATATGAATAGAATATTACATGTAAAACAATTTGGCTTACTAAAAATATAAATACCACTGATGCTGGGTCGCACTTATCAAACATATTTGACGCCTGGGAGAATAAGCAGGATGCCATTGGAATATTTTGTGATCTATCCAAAGCCTTTGATTGTGTAGATCATGCAACGTTGTTGATTAAGTTGAGACATTACGGTGTATCGGACTGTGCATTAAAACTTTTAGAGTCATATTGTCGACAGAATCCAAAAGTTAATGTTGATGGTATGAGTTCTCCTGGTGCTGTTCTGCACATGGGTACCTCAGGGCTCAATATTGGGTCTCTTCTTTTCTAATATATTTAAATGATCTTCCCTACTATTGTAGTAATATTATGGACGTAGTACTATTTGCTGATGACACATCTTTGATTTTTAACATCAACAGACACATGGAATCATTTGATGAGATGAATAGTTCCCTATCCAAAGTAATGCACTGGTTTACTGTAAATAATCTACTATTAAATACTAAGAAAACCAAATGTGTCAAGTTTAGCATGCCAAATGTAAGGCAAGTAAATTCTAATGTTATTCTTAATAATGAAAAATAAGCAACAGTAAATTCAACTAGATTTTTAGGTATTACTATTGATGCTAAACTGCAGTGGGGACCCCATATTGAAGCACTGGCCGGTAGACTTAGCTCGGCAGCTTATGCTGTTAGGAAAATAAGGCTCTTGACTGATGTCGAAACAGCGAGATTGGTATATTTTAACCATTTTCATAGTATGATGTCATATGGTATATTATTGTGGGGCGCAGCTGCTGACATACATAATATTTTTGTACTACAGAAAAGTGCTGTCCGTGCCATTTACAATCTTAGACCACGGGATTCTTTGAAAGAGCTTTTTAAAGAAATAAATATATTGACAGTCGCATCGCAATATATTTTTGATAATATAATGTACGTACGTAAGAATATCCACACTTTTGAAAAAAACAGTGATCATCATAATTTTAACACTAGGAATAAAAACAAACTTGCTGTTCCGAATCTTCGTCTTCACAAAGTAGGGAAATCTTTTGTCGGAAATTGTATAAAGTATTATTATATAATAAAGTGCCACAAAATATTGTTGATTTGCCCTTGCATAAGTTTAAAGCTTTAATTAAAACTACCTTGTTGAAAAAAGGAATTACACAGTAGATGATATTTAGCAGACAAATTTTGTGGTGTTAGTCTGCCTGCATTGTTTTCCAGGAGCAGACGCATATAATTGAATTGTATAAATTTGTTATTTGACCAAACTCTGTAAAACCAAGTATTGAAAAGAGTAACCCGCGAGTTTCTTGCCGGGATCTTCTCGTCGGATGCAGCATTCCGAACGGTGGTAGAGTCATTAGATTTAATAAAAAAATTATATACTGTTTTGACGATTCAAAAGTATCTGTAAAGATTTATTTGAATAAAGCATTTTTCAATTTCAATTTCAATTAATAATCATTACGATTGTTACTCGATTTTTTTAAATTGCGTAATGTTTTTAGTTTTAATGATAAATGATATTTTTATATGTAATGTTTTTAATATTGGTTATGGGGCCTGAAAATAAACGAATTTTATTTATTTCACCCTGAACTCAAACCGATAAGCACGTTCGACATGCAGTTATAGTTATATTTTCATTATGTTCCGCTAGAACACTACTCTATACAAGTTTGATAATTATATTGTATCAATGGAAAGTAGCCGGTACTTATAGCACACGTATATCCTGTTTTAAGTACCAGCAGCAAAACATATTTGTTCTTTTTATCGACAAACTTTGTAAATGGCATTAAGTATGTTCTTTCTTTCTGGTTCACATAAACGAATATTATTATTATTTATTTAATTAAACTAAGACGTCTCATTTTCAGCGGGTTCAGCAGGAAAATCTAGAACTACGTCTGTTGTGTATGAGCTCGAGTGTGGTGTGGGCGGGGCTGGGCTCGGCTCGATGCTCGCTGCTGGCGTCGGGCACTCTGACACCATTACACAGTCTTCATTCAGAACTGGGGACGGCTTTCCCTCTACGGGTGTCGCCCAATCACGTTATAGCCGCTGAACGGGTAATTATACATTATTATTTTATTTTCAAAATATTAACCTTCTAAAAACGAACACTATTCAAAAAATATTAACCTTCCAATAACGGGGCTTTCCCTCTACGGGTGTCGCCCAATCACGTTATTGCCGCTGAAAGGGTAATTATACATTTTATTTTCAAAATATTAACCTCCTAAAAATGAACACTATTAGGAAAATATTAACCTTCCAAGAACGGCCACTTCAACTTACTGTTCCGTCGAGCTATGGGGCGGTAACTTTAGGCTTTCAATATTTAGAGATGTCTCCGGTAAAACATTAAACATCATGTATTCATAAGTGATCAAATTGTGTGTTTGTATAAAACTCACGACTTTTTTCCTAATATTAGTAATTTTTAGATATGATACTTATATATGTGTATTAATTTACAAAAAAAAGTGTTAAATATTGTTTATGAAGTACTTACCCCATGGACGTATAATCAAATATGGACGGACAGTTATTAATAAATAAAATGTGTCCCGGAAATGACAGCTGCTATCTGTCATTGTCATTTTGACAAATATTTGTTTGTGTACTGATGATAGTGTTTTAAACTTTAAATATGTAATTGAATTACGTAATTTCTGGTTTGTTTTCCTCTTGTTCACTGCAGTTTTTGCAAAATTTCACAACACCTTCCCGTTCGAGACTCCGTTTAATTTTGTATACGTCCATGATAGTATTCATCGTAGAACAATGATGTTTTAAGTATGTAACTACGAATATATCTGTTTGAATTTACACAAGTATGTTCTATTGGTTGTACATATTTATGTTTCATTTATTACATTTAAGTAATTTGGTATGACAGCGAGCTGATGTAAACAAAGAGAATGTTATTAATGTTCTCATGTACCTCAGTATAATTCACGACGTGTGTTGGCGGTGTCCTCCAGCGCTTCTGGGATGGTATAATACCAAAACACATCACCTGAGTGTCCATATGGTGGCACTTTCAAATTTTTGTTCTTGCTGTTCTTCAAATCTATTTGTTGCTGATATTTTAACTTCCATTCCTTATGTTGTAAATTTATCTCCATTTAATTGTATTATGACTGTTTTGTTTTGTCTTGTTTGTAACGTGGCATATTGTGTTGTTTGTAATGTCAAATGTCAAACTTGGGTGGGCCGAAACCGGTCACGTTTCGTTACTTTGTTACTCTTTATTTTATTTTTATGTGAGTTTGATTAATTATACATATATTATTATATTTTTATTATCATTTTTTTATTTTATCTGTCATGTATTATTATATTTTTACTATCATTTTTTTATTTTATTTATATTTGTTTTTTTTTTCTCTTTGTTTATTCATTGTTTTAATGTGACTCACTCGCCACAGGTGCAGCCAGAAAAACAGTGCTGCAGTAGTTTCTTTACTACTGCAGTTTAGCTGAGCTGCACCTGTTGGCCACTAGATTTGAAGAATTTATTTACCTTTTTGTTTTTGAGCACTTGTTTTCACTGTAATTCTGTGTATGGTAAAATATTATTTAATTATTGTGGCCAATAAAAAAAGTTTCTTTCTTTCTTTCTTTCTTTCATGTAAGTGGCTTTTTGTCTTTATGAGAATAAATATCTTTAAACCTAAACCTAATTAAAAAAGTAGTACAAGCTCCTTGCTTCAACTGGGGCCAGTTGGCACTACGTGATTGTTTATTTTTATATAATAATTATATTTCCAAATATAATTGGTTTGTCACAGGTGTGGGTAGGCACTCTTCGTAGCGGCCCCAACGGGGAAGTGTTGGAATGTGCCCATCGTGGCTCGAGAAGGCCAGAAGTCCAAGACGCCTTAGCGGCTGCCTTACGTCATGTATGCAAGGTCACACCACACGGAGTGCTCTGTTTTATGCCGTCGTATCACTTGATGAACTGCCTTGTAAAACGGTAATGTACTATATGAGTTACATACTTACAGATCAGCATTTTTAATAATAAAATTTTATTGACAGTAACAAATATCAACTATTTTAACAAATCATGTGTCCAGCAGTGGCGTGCACAGATATTATGAGTAGGGTATGCAAAGACATTAAGCGAAAAAAAAACAAAATATAATTAAATTTTTTGTCAAATTGAATGCTGTTGATAACAGCAAATCGCCTATGGTTACAAATGTGTATAGGAAATTGGGCGAATAAGTGGGAAAATTTTATGCTGGCGCTTTTCCGAATTGTCTGAACGCACAGGGTATGCACTGCTTATTTGCATAAATGAAGTGCACGCCACTGGTGTCCAGTGTCCCCTTCTAAGCTACTAATTGCCTGTTAATATAATATATATATAACACTTAATACGTTATTTGTTATTTCAAATTTAAATATTTTTGATATAAGTAAATAATTGTTTTTTAGATGGAAAGAAACTGGAGTATGGAGAGAAATAGAGAAGCTGAAGAATGTGTTCATGGAGAGCAGAAATGTTCGAGACCACAACGATATTATGGAGGTTAGTTATTGGTGATAAAGAAATTCATTGTTTTTATTATATTTTTGATTGTGAGTTTATTTTCTATGATCTAGTTAAGAGCACAAGATAAAACCCCTAATTAGATATCACATCTGGCTTGTGTAAAACAAAGCAGGATAAATAACCTAATTTACTGAAAATTTAGTACTTCGTTATATATTTTATATGGCATATAAAGCAAGTGTTCCTATCTATTATCTGCCGTAACATATTTAAGTCATAAGTTAGTTTCTATTATCTGCCGTAACATCTTTAAGTCATAAGTTAGTTTCTTCACTGTGGTCACTTTCCCGGGATCATAGACGACGATTTGACGACCCATGTGGTGTAGTGGTCGAGAAGGCTGCTATATCACGAAAAGTTCCGGTTTCTATCCCCGGTCAGCACAAAACATTCACGTGCACGAGAATGTTTCTTTGTATTGATCTGGGTGTATCTATGTAAAATATGTATCTACTGACAAAAACAGTATAAAAGTATGTTTATTTGTTGTTAAGTGCCCATAATACACGCTATGCATCAATTCGGTCTAGATGGCGCAGAGTTTGTCTCTTGATATTTATTAAGAGCTGATTGCTTAATTCCATATCATATTTCTTCATTGACTAGGTGGTAGAGACGGTA
Organism: Leucinodes orbonalis; assembly: GCA_019425675.1. Lineage (NCBI taxonomy): Eukaryota > Metazoa > Arthropoda > Insecta > Lepidoptera > Crambidae > Leucinodes > Leucinodes orbonalis. The sequence continues at coordinate 18,081 of PQWD01003597.1, read as the reverse complement.
CTGAGTCTAGGTAGGTATCACAGCAGTGCCAGATATCCACCCGTGAAACAAGTGTTATGCACTTGTGTTTTGGGATGAGAGCTAGTTAAATAACTGGGTATAAGAGACCTAACATCTGTTGTCTCGGGCGACGGGCGCAGTGTGGCATTGCTAGAGAATAATGTCTATCAGTTATCAACATTCCTTTGATGCCACTCTGTCATGGTCGGGCGTATCGCTTACCAACGAGTAAACGTTCTGACCGTCTTGTACACTCTTTAACATAAAAACAAGACAAGAAAGTTGGCCTCTTGTGGTCACAATACCTACTCTATAAATGATATTTACTCATTGATTTGATTTTTGTGTGTTGTTGTAGGACTATTATAAGTACGTATCGACCGATCGTGGAGCCTTACTGCTGGCGGTGTTCCGCGGCAAGGTCTCCGAGGGGATGGACTTCCGAGACCACCAGGCTCGCGCCGTGCTCACGGTTAGTTGCTGATATATGACGTACGATATGCTGGCAATTACTCTCAGTCGTACAGCGGCGGTGGCTTATTGGTAGAGACTGTTCTCTTCCGTCAGGAAGAGCAGGTTCAAATCTGCCAGGTACGAATGTGTTTTCGAATTTTAGAAATTATATATGTTTATCCGACGCCTGTACGGTGAGGAAATATTTTTCTTTACATGTTTCTTTTCAACTCTTAAGTATCATATCATCATATGGTAGGTACAGCCCAATATGTCACTGCTGAACGAAGGCCACCCTAATGATTTCCACGCGGGCCTATTACTAGCGTTGATATCACCTACTACCCATCAACTTATCGCAGGTCATCGTCCATTGACTGGGGGTCGCTACGCTTCGTTTTCCGTTCATGGACGCCACTCGAGAACCTTTCCGCCCCATCGGCCATCGGTTGTACGCACTATGTGCCCTGCCCACTGCCACTTCAACTTGCTTATTCTATGTATGCCTTTGGATATAATACACAATAAACAATACTTTGAAACTATTATAACAAATGTATCGCGAGTTTCCAGGGAAACGATTTGAAATCAAACTTTGTAATGTTTTCTATTATAATGTGTTGAGCATTCTTATATTGCGCCTTAGGGTATTGTAGGATTTATATAGAGACAATATATTCTTAATTTTGAATCGCGCCGGTTTCTCAATGGTGTGGACTTTTGCCCTCCTACCAGGAGGGCTGAGATTCAAATCCCGCCACGTACCAATGTGTTTTCGAATTTTCGAAATATATGACGTTATTCTTACGCTCTTACGTTGAGAAAGCATCGTGAAACCTGCGCACGCCTGCAAGATATTCAAAGTTGTGCGTGAAGTGTCCAACCCGCACTGGTCCGCTTGCTTCGACTAAGGCCTATCACCCTATACGGGTATGCTCGTGTCCTCGCTGGGGACGTTTAATGAACTGATGATGATACAGATTGGCATCCCATACCCGAACGTACGACTTGGCGTGAAAGAGAAGATGGCTTACAACGACCGCCTACGAGAAGACCAGACACCTGTTGGGCAGCAGCGAGTGGTTGCGAGTGCAGGCCTTCAGGTCAGTAAACGATGGATTGAATTTTATTAATAACTTGCGACCCGCTTCTGTGAACTGTTGCCTTTCGATCGGGACGACGCAATTCAAATCCACCACGTATTTTTTTGTTACAAAAATGCAAAAATATTTATTGTGCATAATAATGTTACAATTTGTACACACACCAAAACCATAAATAACTTAGATATTTACAGTTTCCTTCTTAAGTTCATAGATAACAATAGAAAGTAATACATTATTCTATTAAAATTTGTAGGTAGGTACAGGTAACACTGCGTTTATCCCTCACTCTTACGGTGAAGGAAAACATTGTGAAGAAACCTGCGCACGCCGACGAAGGGATTCAAAGGTTGTGCGTGAGTCGGCCAATCCCACTGGGCCGCGTAGACAACTAGGAACTATGAATTGAATACACGGTGGGGACGTATATGAGCTGATGATGATGAAAGCTGAACTATGGTGTCCCAATATATCAGAACTTCAAGACTTTACTATTTTGTTGTGATTAAGATAGATAATTTTTTGTGTGACGTCATTTATTCACTGGGTTCCGTCAGAATATCGGCGCTATTGCGATGCTTATCTTTATAGCGTCGTAATGGTTTAAGCTGAGGCGGAACCCTTTGACCTTTGTTATGCTATTTTTTTTTTTTTTTTTAAAAGAGCATATATTTTTTTTTCTGTAAAATTTTATATTTTGTTTTGTGATTTTGTAAAGGTCAATAAATGGTTTTTCTTTCTTTCTTTCTTCTATTTAAATTACCGGGTATAAGAGACCTTACATCTGTCTTCTCGGAGGTCAGGCGCAGTGCGGTATTGATGGAGGATAATAACTGTATCAGTTGTATCACTTACCATCAGGTCAGCGTCTTGACCCTCCTGTTCAATTATAACATAAAATAACAAATAGTTATTGATATTGGCGATCCATTTGGTGTAATGGTTAAGTCTGCTGTTCGATCCCCGGGCAGTACGAACATTTGTATGCATGAACATATCTGTGTTTCTATGTAATATTTATGTATTAACAAAATATATATATTATATAAGTATATTTATCAGGTGTTTAGTCACATTTACAGACTATGCCTTAGTTTGGGGCTAGATGGCGATGTGTGACGTTGATGGATTTTAATTTATTGATATTTCCGGGTCTTAGGGCTCTGAACCAAGCGGTAGGGCGGTGTGTCCGCCACCGCGGCGACTGGGGCGCCGTGCTTATGCTCGACTCCCGCTTGACAACCCTACTACACGGAACACTGTCCAAGTGGGTGCGCAACTTTGTAAGTACATTTTATAAAATCGGAATTCATTGATTATTTAGACGGAATTATAACCCTTAACTACCAGAGACATCTTAAGGCGTCACAATAAAAGCTGTTTGCCATTATGCTTTAAAGCTCATTTCTTAGCGATTTATTTTATCTATTGTAGGTGCGCTCCCAAGCATAAACCTTGCACGGTATTTTAAATTTTTTTTTTTGCTTAAAAGTGTTTGTTCCAATGCATGATTTAATCACCCTTCTACTCTATGTCTACATGGCATCAAAGGATTAACAATTAACGTATATGAATGTCATATATTCAACGCAAAAAACATTCAACGCAATTTGCATACAGTTTTTACATTCAATGTAAAACTAAAAACTATTNACTAAAGGGATTTGGTATAAAACTATCCAACCTTCAGTGTACAAGTCACCGTGGTTTGACAGAGCAGGAATGAATAGAAAGGAAATTGTCACAGCTTTTAGACTCCGGTCCGGACACATTCCATTAAACAGCTTTGCTTTTCTAATGAAAAAAATTGAAACTCCCAACTGTCTTAGCTGCAACACCATTGAAGACGTGTACCATATTCTAATGGAATGCCGCCGGATAGAGGCTGAGAGAAGCCGGTTTTTGTCGAGTGTGAGGTTTAACGGTGAGCTTGGCTTATGTAACAGTATACTGGCTACACCAACGTCAACGACAGCCAAAATATTATACACAATTGTAAATATTTGTTTAAGTCGTAGGACCTCTTAACTACGTAAAAAGTGTGAATGTAAGATTGTTTATATCTATGAGGGTGGCATTTTCTATGCATAGAAAAAACCCTCCTTAAATATAATAAAGAAAAAAAAAAAAAATGTATCAGTTGTTGGTCTTCTTACAAGCCGATCTGTCATGGTTAGGCGTATCACTTACCATCAGGTCAGCGTCTTGACCGTCCTGTTCAATTTATACCTAAAATAACAAAATAATTATGATATTGCGATCTATTTGTGTATGATTAAGTCTGCTTCGATCCCCGGCAGTACAAACATTGTATGCATGAACATATCTGTTGTATTGCCTGGTGTTCTATGTAATATTTATGTATTAACAAAATATATATATTATATAAGTATATTATCAGGTGTTTAGCACCATATTACAGACTAATGCTTAGTTAGATGGCGATGTGTGAACGTTGATGGATATTTATTTATTGATATTTCCGGGTCTTAGGGCTCTGAACCAAGCGGTAGGGCGGTGTGTCCGCCACCGCGGCGACTGGGGCGCCGTGCTTATGCTCGACTCCCGCTTCGACAACCCCTACTACACGGAACACCTGTCCAAGTGGGTGCGCAACTTTGTAAGTACATTTTATAAAATCGGAATTCATTGATTAATTTTAGACGGCAATTATAACCCCTTAACTACCAGAGACATCTTAAGGCGTCACAATAAAAGCTGTTTGCCATTATGCTTTAAAGCTTCATTCTTAGCGATTTATTTTAACATATTGTAGGTGCGCTCCCAAGCATAAACCTTGCACGGTATTTTAAATTTTTTTTTTGCTTAAAAGTGTTTGTTCCAATGCCATCATTTAATCACCCCTTCTACTCTACCGTCTACATGGCAATCAAAGGATTAACAATTAACGTATATGAATGTCAATATATTTTAAAAAATAAAACATTCAAACGCAATTTGCATACAGTTTTACATTCAATGTAAAACTAAAAACTATTCAATGTTTTTACTGTTTGACCGCCAATGATGACTTAAGGTGCCTGACACAATAGATTTTCTATTGCGTCTATGTTCCCGGCGTTGAATGGATTAATATGATTTGTTGTCTATATATAATATTTTTTACACTATAAAATCATGCAATTTTTATCGGATAAATATCCGTCACTTGACATATTTATAACACATCAATAAAAGATCCTGCAAGCTATGTCGGTGACATAACATTTGTATAACTAATGAAACGCAAATTTTATTTACCAGCTCAACAACAACCACCATACGTACGAGAGTTTGGTCAGCGGCCCAAATAATCTAGAGTCGTTCATGCAGAAAATGACGCTCATGGATCAAGAGGACGTGTGATATGACTTAAAGATCTCTGCAGCAAGTGTCAGTTGTGAAGTTTATGTTTAAACATAGTTAAGATCTCTATAAGGAAAACATGACAACTTATTTGATAGGATGTCAACATGGAAACAATGAAATTAGGTTCAGCATGAGGACAATGTTTATGCCAATGTCCCATTACGGTTTTAAATATCTGTTATTAAGTTTCTGTTCAAACAGAAACTTTATCGATTTTCTAGTCGTGTAGGTAGATAAAGCAGACGGTGCATATACTTTTTAAGCTTAAAAGATATTGGTGAGTTCATAATAATAATAAAATGTTACAGCATTGCATCGGGTCCTAAATTACATTATTGTATAGATAATAACGCTGATAAAATTACGAAAACAAATAGGATTTTTTACCTACTTAATAGATAGCATCTTAGCCAACCAATTTTTTGTATATATTTTTTAAATATCTTTTTGTACCATGATACTGTAAGTCTGGCAAGTCCAACACTTATTTTAATGTCAATATTTGATACAATTCTTGATTTTAAGATACATTTTTAATTTAAATATTCATTGTGATATATGACCTTTTATGATTTTACAAATATCAACGGAACTATTGGAAGTTATCAAGATTATCGTGCTTAGCTGTTTAGCTTCTGTATAGTAATATAAAATTGGCGCAAGCATATTAAGAATTTACGAACGTTTTTATGGATGTTTTATGTTATTTTTAAATAATTGACCGTGTTAATTTAATTATGCCCTTATAAAGATGGCTGTAATTTTATTGTAATTATTCTTGTAATGAATTGTTATTTGTCATGCAATAAACTATGTATAAATAAATGTTTTTTATGAGTCAAGACATTAATGGATTTCATTTTATTTCCATCTATTGAGTTTGTCACTCACTATTTACTTTTTTTAATCGTGTTTATCAATTTGTAATATAGTTTTCACTGGTCAATAAGACTTAAAATAATCAATTTATAGTTGTTTTGCAATGAAACACAAGAGTTAGCCATAAATAATATATTAAAGCTTAGATTAGACTTCATGATATTTGTCGAGAGCATGTGTCTGTAGTGCACAATGAATGTTAAGCATCTGCGCTTAAAATTTTCGAGCCCTGAAAATAGAAATTATAAAATTGAAACTCGTACAAATTAATCATAAAAAACTAAACTTAAATAAAAATTTCACCTTGCGACCATCGCCATTAATTAAATAGTAAAATTTTCACCAGCTTTTATGTTGTCTGTTTAATGCGCCAGGGCTCTCGGACATAATATTATAAAATAAAAACGACTGCAACTTACAACAGTTTACTTACTTTTTTGTGCAGTCAACGGCCTTCACATGTCTCGCGAGATGTGATAAATGCGGGAACCGGCGTTTACAGATGTCGCACGAGTAGGGCCGCTCGCCCGTGTGATACCTACATGATAATAAATTGACTTTATGATACTTCCAGTATAGATCTATAAAAAAAAACGGTTAAAATCGAGAATAACAACCTCGTGATTTAAAGCACGTCCCCCAAATATGAGGCACATCTATTGATACAAAAATCAAATATTTTAAACCCAAACTTTTACTAGGTGGTAGACTCGATACTCAGTCGTCTAAGTTGGTACCGCAGTGTCAGATATCGTCCTGTCAAATAAGAGTCCTATGCACTTTTGCATTACGGGATGAAGGCACTTTAGTTAGTTCAATTACTAGTTTTTTTTTATCATTTATAGGCAGACATTTGACCGCCATCTCACCTGATGGTAAGTGATGATGCGGCCTAGGATGGATCAGCCTGCTAGAAACAGCCTATTCACTCTTGCCTTGAATACGGCCAGGTTGTAATGATCGGGGAACACATAAGGAGGCAAAGAGTTCCATTCCTTTGCGGTGAGCATTAGAAACGAGGCACCATAGCGCGCTGTGCGGATAAATGTCAACTACGTAAGGATGGAACGCTCGCCCGCGTCTTGTACCCCGATGGTGAAAAGGGGCTGGTTGTTGTTGGTCTCATTCAATGCCGTTCTGTCATGGTCAGGCGTATCAGTTTCCACCACGTGAGCGTCCTGACCGTCCTGTACACTTTATAAAAAAACATAGGAGGCGTTCAGAATCTCAACACCAGGGACAATAAGATTGTTCATTATTTTGCTACAGAGTCAATTAGAATAAGTATAATTATAATAAACACGTTGTTTATAGTAGCTCACCTCTTGTGCACAACCAGATCGCTTTTCTTGTAGAAGCTCTTGCCGCACTGGAGCTTGTCGCAGACATAGGGGGTGAGCTGCCTGTGGTCCCTGTCCATGTGCTCCTTCAACTACGCAAACGTTTCAGAATTAATAATTATAAATATTCACAGACATTCAAACGCGTATTGCGTAGAACCGATGGCCGGTGGAACGGAAAGGTTCTCGAGTGGCGTCCACGTAACGGGAAACGAAGCGTAGGCCGACCCCAACCAGATGGACGGATGACTTCGTTAAGGTGGCTAGTAGCAGATAGATGTTAATTGCTAGGGATCGGCCTGTCCCCGTCAGCTGTGGATATTTTAGGTTGTAATGATAAAAATGATGACATTCAAACAGCACCATCTAGACCTAAGTTTAGCATGAAGCCTGTAGTATGGGTCTAAAAAGGATAAACATATTATACATACGTTTTTATTGTAAATACATACATATTAAACATAGAAAACACCCAGACCAATGCAAAGAGACATGTTCATGCACACAAATGTTTGTACTGCCCGGTGATCGAACCCTTGATGTAAGAGCCGATGTCTCAACCGTTACACCAAATAGGACGTCGTGGGAATCGACAGTAAGAAAATATTATAAAATAAATCTTACCATCCAAGCGGCGCGGTACGTGTTCTTGCACATCAGACAGGGATGGGCGGGTAACACACGCGGCGTATGTTTTGCCGCCGCATGCTTGTTCAACGAAGATTAGTACCCAAACCGTTGGCCGCATACGCCGCACGAATACCGCTTCAATGACTCGTCGTGGGTCGCTACACATGTACAGTTTGATTACATAATGCCAACTGGTCATTGAACCTTCAACCGCCTGGATTCCAGGATTAAGGGTTTTACAAATAAATGATTTAATTTTGTTCTGTTATTAATTGTATTAACAATTGACGATTCAAAAGTATCTGTTACAGATTAATTTGACTAAAGTTTATTATGTAATGCGGCGGTTAAAGGATTAAATAGGGTACATTATTTTTTTAAGGGAAATAAGCCCTTGATCGCCGATCATCATTAACGTATGATGTATTTTATGTTCTTTGGAAATCTGGCGTTAAAAGTCAAAATCCGTGATGAGTTTCTCAAAATCGACCCGGTGTTTTGCATCTATACATCGACATCAGCCTGTCAGCATAGTTATTGTCGACATTTGCACGATATGATTTTTCATTTATAATTTAAACCTTTTCATAAAACAATAAAGTTTTAATCAACTTAATCCAAATTTGTTGTTTTATTTTGTTTTAGAAAACAAAGTCCTTGTTGAATACCGTTTAATAATCGCGAAGAAAGAAAATAAGAAAAGGAACTTCGAGTGTCGGCCATAACTTTGTGCCTAGATGGCGCTGTGTGTATCTTGTCATTGACACAGCGCTATCTAGGCCTGATATTTATTATAATTATTTAAACACTTACCTATGTGAGATCTGAAATTATCCTTCTTATTAAACACCTTGTTGCACTTCCTACACACAAACAGTACCTGCTTTTTCACCTTAGTTTTGTTCACTATGTTTTTATTATTCTCCTCGCCAGTTTTGCATATCATGCCGGCGTTTATACAGATCGTGGGTCTACTTATTTTAACCACAATTGGCTCTACATTACTAACTACGCTCTCAGAGTTGTCCACATCTGATGTATTTTCCGATACTTGTTCATCCGGTGCTTTGTTCTCCAATTCCATTCCTATATTCAACATATCCGTCAGTTGTTCTGCATCTATTTCACTCTTCAAACTAATTATGAACGTGTCATCGTCTTCTGTTGAAATATATTGTACATTATTGTCGCCGATAAGTTGGTTTAAGTTGGCCGCTAAGTTAGCACTCGCTTCAAGATCGACGTCGCTTTCAAATATCGTAGCGCAATCGTTCACAGCAACCGTTGGATTCAATAGATCAACTGGTTTCTCCGTGAAATTATCAACTTCGGGCACATTCAACAGTTCATCGGGCATATTGTCCGGTTTAGTGTGATACAGTGCATTCATGATATCCTGATCCATACTCCGGCCTGGGTCTGCGAAGTCGAACAGCATCTCCGTGCTTCTGTCTTGAGTGTTATAGTCAATGTCGTTTGTGTTCATATTGAAAATGTGGTTGTTTTGAAAATTCTCAAAGTCTATATCGTTGTAGAAGAACTCGTCGTCCAGCGTGTGCAATTGATTTATGTCTTTAAGGAATTCTATCTGCATGAGATTGTCCTGGTTAGTGGCAGATTCTGCTTGTACATTGTATGTGTTGAGCAAGTCGTTCTGTGTCGACATCGTCATGTAGTCGTCTTCTGCAGAGAGAATATCATCCACTATATTGTCTTCTGTTCTGATTGTTTCGGCTGTTGGGTTCGTTCTGTCTACTACCGGTGCTTCGGGTGTGCTCTGTTCCAAGGGCTCGTTTGGAGAGCTATTATGTCTGTAATTAATTTAAGAATTAAATGCCATTTACTTGAGCTTGAATTTGAGATTTATGGGACCATGGCGACTGCTAAAATATGAACTAACTGTAGTTAACAAACAAACGAGATGTTCTATATAAAATGTTATGTTGGGCCACCCTGCAGAGCTTTAATTATAGGTAGATTGGATCGAACACAACCACGCGCTACAATAAGTGTCATATAAAAAAATATTTGTAGCAAAATATTTTTTTTATACCTGGCAACGTGTTCCTCCAAAGCGCTTTTGTACTGAAATGTCAGGCCACAAATTCTGCAATGGTTACTCCGTATGGTCTTATCCACATTTTCATTGGGCTTAACACGTGAACAATTTTTCGTATGTCGTTTCAGTGATGCTATCTGTAAATTAATGATATATAACCATATGATAAGTATTTTACTTAATTAAAAAATCGCTGTAAACAAGTAATCAAGATGTTTTTGGCAGGACACAATCCAACGACCTTTTAGTGTCCTGACTCGGAGCTTTAGAATCCAAACATTCACTCAGGATTCCTGAGACCACTACTAGCAGCACCAAGCCGAGTTTTGAAGCCTGTTCTAAAAAGCGATTGGGCTCATGTTGAAAATATTAAAGCCATGGTAGATATAATACCTTCGAAAGAAAAATAATAGCTTTAAATTTTAAGCTGCCAAGGCCATTGCATCATCTAATTAATCCAATTGAATTGAGTAAATCCATTTGACATTATAGTTCTTTATGTCTATGTAGTACTGTACCCACCAATCGGCATTGGGCCCGCGTAGTGGTTAGTTAACCCATTGAACGCCGGGAATCCAGACACAATAGAAAATCAATTTCAATCATTTAAAGCAAGATTGGCGGTCAAAGGGTTAAGGCCCAATCTACTACATAAGAATGATGTAGTAATGTTGGAGATGTAGAAATTTATACAAATACTCACCTGTTTAAATCTATTTCCACAGCCAGAACAGCAAAATGGTCTGTCATTGCTATGACTTAGCAGATGCCTGTTCAAGTTTGATTTGTTTTTAAATTTCATCTCACACATGGTGCATGCATGGTTTCTAATATCTGCAATAGGGTTTTACACTAATTAGGAACACAATATGTTATAAAGGCGAAAGATTATGAATATGTTTGTTACTTCTTTATATCTAAATGGCTGAAGCGATTTAAATAAACATTTTTTTTTATGTTATAAGTGTACAGGACGGTCTGGACGCTCACCTGATGGTAAGAGATACGCCAGACCATGACAGAGCGGCATTAAAGGAGACCAACAACTGATATACAGTTATTATCCTCCATCAATGTCGCACTGCGCCCGTCACCCGAGACAACAGATGTTAGGACTTATACCTGGTAATTTCACTAGCTACAGTGCCCTCATCCCGAAACACAAAAGTGCGTAACACTCCTGTTTCACGGGATGATATCTGGCACTGCGGTGGTACCTTCCTAGACGACTCAGTATCGAGTCTACCACCTAGTAAAATAAGCGTACGTTTTATAGTGGGAAAATATTATCAACCCCTGGTTTTTGTTGCAAATTTATTTATATGCACGACCGAAATACCGAGATTGAAGGCTAAACTATCAAATTTATTATTATAATTTAATTATATATATAAATTTTAAAATAAGTATACATCACTTAAGTCTTAGACAGTAGTCATATTAAATAATAACAGATTAAGCATGTCCGTTGTTGCATAATATGCACTATAGCAATAAAACTTTTAAAAAAGTAGATAAGACACAAAAACTATAGGAAATATAAGAAATGTATACATATGTAAATGTCATATAGGATAATAATTCTTACCATTGTGTACATTCTTATGTTTAAGGAGATCAGAATGTTTGTGAAATGCTTTTTCACATATGTCGCACTTGTGAGGTCTGTCAAAATAAAAGTTTAGTGAAAACATTAATCTCATTTCTTAAAAGGGCTTTTTATTGCATTAGAAGAACCTTAAAGTTTATGTTCAGTTTAGCATTGAATATATTGTAACTTACATATTAGATTTTTTTATTCGCAAAAGTAATTGAAACACTTTTTAATACTGTTCATTCTCATAAGTAGTCTCATCTTTTAAACTTTATTAAGTGCATACTCGTATTTTGACCAGTTTGCAAAACTAATGGATTACGTGTGGATCAGATCCATGAATTTTTTTTTTAATATAGTCTGAGAAACCATAGAAAATCCCTAATTTTGCCTTCATGAAAAATTATGACTGTAATTTTTTCGGATTATTCCGGTTGTAATTCCAGACATTGCTATAACTCATAAGATACATGAAAATGTAACGGAAAATAAAGTATTTGATAAGTCGAATTGAGTTTTCAAAGGTCGACAAGCTCAATTCATTCATGAACGTTAGTCGACCACAATCAAAGGTATTTTTTACGACTTTTATACGGCCCGCCCTCGGACTTTAAGTGACATGTCTGTCCATAAGATGCAGTGTTGAGTGATACTTACAACTGTGAATAGTTCTTGCGGGGTTCGAACCCACAACCCCTAGATCACACAACTATCTATATTCAATGTACTAAGACTGCAGGGAAAGTAAATGCTAAACTCAAATAATTAATAAGGTAAAATCAAAGCAGTTATGAAAATTAATATCAAGGTTACATTGCTGGTGAAGTGCCAATACCTTCTAAATAAATTTATTGAGAAATTAACTTGTTTATATCTTTTTTCTCTAAAATTTGCGAATACGCGCCTTTACGCGCTTTATAGTTTTTATCACGAAATTAAACGTTTTTTTCAGTTTGTGTTCTCCTGCAAAACTCTTGCACTGAAACTGATATGCAGCATATTTTTCTATTATTGGTACTTAACCATTGATGTATAAATATAAGATGTTATCATTTTATCAAATAATGTAATAAAGTCTGTTCTGTTTAGTTATAAGAGCTACTTTGTGCAATATTATTGAAGTTAGGGGATGCAAAGGTATGTAACCAGATGTCTGACTTCAACAACTTTTAAAATAATATTTCATACCTGTATTCTAAATGTTTGGCAAACAGATGCTGTTGTAAACGCCAGAGTGATTCAAACGCCATGCTGCACTGAGGACACCGCCAGACACGCTCCAGGGGCATGTGGCTAAGGCTATGTTTCATAAGATGCTGCTTGGTTGAAAACTTCTGGTCTGGACATTTGTCTGAAGCATAAATTAAAAGATTTAAAACTAGTTAATTATGTTGTGTCAAATCCTGTTGTATTAAAATAAATCCCACAGAATCAAATCCCGTGTTTTCGAATTTATATGTACTTTATCTGACGCTCTTATGGTTAAGGAAAACATTGTGAGGAAACCTGCGCATGCCTGCGAAGATATTGAATGGCACTGGGCCCTCATGCACAACTAAGGCCTATACAGTCTTTACGGGTAGGCTTGTGCCCCTCGGTGGGGATTATGAATGGGCTGATGATGATAATATGCTGTCTCAATACTTCATATACAGGCATTGTCTAGTGTTAGAAAATACTTTTTCTTTAAATTACAGTATTGTTCAGTATCTTCACTTGCTACCACTTCATCTGTGTTTGAATCATTTTTAATTTGTCTTATAATATTATGTAATGTGCATGATTACCCAAGGAATTCATTATGATTGTTTTACTATGAAAGAAATATGAAACTCCTAGCGACCCATGGTATTAAAGACAGTCTGCCATTTATTTAATTTTTATGAATATACCACCAGAAATGAATAAGAATAATTTTCAAGCAGAGCAGGCAAGAGACTTGTAAACAAATTTAATTGAATATTCTTAGTCAATCTTTTTGACTTCACCTAGTACTTCACACCCAGCAATGAATCATGTTCATATTACATTTTTTTAAAAGCTAATAATGTCGATTGTAATAAAATCTTACCACATAACCACAAATTATCTTTGGTGTGTACTCGTAAATGCCCATAATACTTCTTTGCATTGTCGAATTGTTTCCCACATATTTCACAGTGAAGTGTGGTTGGCCCATTCAAGTCTGGCTCTTCTAAAGGCTCCTCTCCAGAAAGGAACTGAGCTAAAACTTCTTCGTAACATTCCTGGGGTTTGATTTTATTAAAAACTAGCTCCGAAGACTCCGAATCCACGAACTGAAAAATGTAACAATTGTTCATCACAGGATATTCTAATATCCAAGTTCAACAAAGTTGGTAATCAAAACTTACGGGTAAACTAAAAAATGATAAATTAGAATCCATTTCTAATGATTTTTTTATTCACACAAATCATTACAATTATCGGAGCAAAATCTATGTATTAAATTAAAATATATAGAATATTATTGTATATCTTTTTTGACAATGCTAGGACAAGACAAAAGTCATTTGGCAAAAGTGTTGCCACCTTAATTTTAATGAGGCTGTGTTGGCCATAGACAGTGATATAAGAAGACATAACTATGACAAAGTCGTGTCAGTTTTAAAAAGTTCCAAGTCACAAATGGCGGATTTTATTAGGGATAGCACCTCATTATATCGATAAGTTTTCAATTAGGTACTGCACTGATATGTTCTATAAGTAAATATTTTAAACTACTTTTTGAGTGAAATTCGTAGGTTTCGACCGGGCACCCCCATATCTCAGTCGGATGACAAAAAGTGTTAGTATGCCATATCGCACTTCCGACTTTTACAGTGACATATAGATGGATGAATCATTGTTCTATGGAAAGTAATTATGGAGAATAAGTAAACAAAAAATATTCGTTGTAAACAATGATTTAATACAGTATTGATCTTTACGTCATATGCTCACAAAATAACCAAGAAACTGTTTCGAATGCAACACACTTACCTACACATTTTTATATTTTGCGTACATTTCACTACTTACTAAACAATGTGAGTGTTGGCATAACAAAAACATTCAGAATAATAAAGACGACTAGTGTTTGTCACTTACGCCTCATTGTAAACATAAATAGTAAGTAGTAGTAGTAGTAAAACACTTTATTGCTCACAAGTACACAAAAAATAAAATAAAAAACAGTAAAATTGACAATATTGTGGGCAAAGGCGGCCTTATCGCTGCAAGCGATCTCTTCCAGGCAACCTTTGGGTAAGGAACAAAGCCGGAAAATAGAGGTAGTGCACAAGCAAAACTGAACAAAAATAATCAAAAGCATACATACATATACATAAATACAACAATACAATATCACAAATATAAATAAATATATACACATATCAATATATATATATATATAGATACATATAAAAAATAATACCATATTTAATAGAAAATAACAAAGTTAAACATATAATTTACAAATATATTATAAAATAAATAAATTGTGAAATAATAATATGTAGACAGTTCAATGAAATTAAATAACAGAATTTAATAAATACTGACGAAGCTTGTTCTTAAAGGTGACTAGTGACTTAGCGTGTCGAATCTCAGGTGGCAAACTGTTCCAAAGAAACGTAGCTCTAACAGTAAAAGATTCCTTAAAATAACCAGACTTCGTAAAAGGAGGCTTTAACACATTATCTGACTTGGACCTAAGATCTCGGCGGTGATCCATACCAAGGAACTGAAAACATTCTTTGAGATAGGGAGGGGAACGAGGATCATACAGAACCTTAAATAAAAGAATGAGAACATGCTCTTGACGACGCTGTCTTATAGGGAGCCAAGCAAGTTTATTTCTATATTCGGAGACATGATCAAACTTCCGCAAGCCAAAGATGAACCTAATGCAAAGATTTTGCAGACGCTGGAGCTTATTTAACATATCCTCATTAAGGTCTAAAAGGCAGACATCTGCATAATCAAGGATAGATAAGAGGAGAGACTGCGCAAGTTCAATCTTAGTCTTTACAGGCAACAAATTCTTCCACCTACGAAGTGATCCAGACGCAGCGAAAACCTTTCTACTAATCTCCGCTACATGTGGACACCATGAAAGGGTCGAGTCAAACATTACTCCCAAATTCTTCACAACCTCACTATAATTAATAGCCACACCATTGAAAACAAGAGGAGGGACATCAGAGAGTACAATTTTGGATATCTGTTTAGATCCACCAATAATAATTGCTTGCGATTTGTTAGGATTAACCGCCAAACCATGTGAACGACTCCAATCACAAATTATGTCCAGGTTAGCATTTATTGAGGCAACTAGATTTTGTATGCAGCTGAAGGGAGCATGCGCGTATACTTGCAGGTCATCAGCATAAAGGTGGAATTTGCAAGTAAGAAGCGGGTAAGGAAATTAATAAAAATAGAAAACAGGAATGGAGAAAGGATTCCACCCTGAGGCACGCCTGCATTTAAGTCACAGAAATCTGACATAATATCACCATCGCGAACACATTGCTGCCTTCCCAAGAGATAGCTTCGAAACCACTCAACTGCCACATCAGAAAGAAACACAGACTTAAGCATTGCCAAAAGCACATCATAATCCACTGTGTTAAAGGCATTTGAGAAGTCTAGGAGCACTAACAATGTCAACTCTTGCTCAGACATAGCTCGACGTATATCGTCAGAGACCTTTACCAATGCAGTAGTAGTGCCATGCCCCGGGCGGAACCCAGACTGAAATTTACTGAGAAAGTTAAAAGAATTTACATAAAGACTGGTTTGCTGAAGAACAAGACGCTCCAGTATTTTGGAAAGGAAAGGCAAAATTGAAATGGGACGAAAATGGGAGGGTAAGGAAGGGTTAGCACACTTAGGAATAGGTATAACAATAGCTTTACGCCAGCAGCTAGGAAAGCTACCAGTATCAGAGAGAAGTTGAAAATGTGGCAAAGAATAGGTATGAGGATATCTGAACCCATAAGGATCATCCTACGGCCAATACCATCTATGCCCTCAGCATTAGATTTAATAGCCTGAATGTTAGTCCGTACCTCAATCTCAGACACAGGTCTAAAAACAAAAGGATTGTGCAAAGGAAGAGGGGTATTTAAGAGAGAACGCAGTGTTTCTTGTTTTAGGTTAGAAGAAAGAATCGAAGGTGCTGCAAAATGCTGGTTCAGAGAAGAATATAAAACATTAGAAACGGGAAAAGCACTACTTACAACAATATTCATTCCACCAATCACCAGTATAAGACTACCAACAAACGGCATTTTATTTTAATATGATTGTGGAGATTCCAAAAAAAACGAATTTACATATAATTAATTTATTAAATAAAAGAAATTACAATTAATTGAGACGCGACAATGTTCGATGTTAGAAACAGAATGACTTGCTAAATTCCGCGGCGCGGTGGTCGGGCCGGCGATGCACCTGTGCTGAGTCGGCTTCTTGGTGTGTCGATTGCCGCAATCCGTATTTCGTATGAAAATTGGGGACGGCGCACGATCATCGATTCCCTTGGTGGGCCATGGCGTAACAACCTGTAAATAAAGCTCATTTTGTTTATGGAATCAAATAGAATATACATTTTCTAATTTAAACGGTTTATGAGTGAATTCCATCTCACATTTTTTTCGGTTTCTTTTATAATATCATTTAATGGACTTGGAAAGAAGTCTTCGAAATATCCGTAAATAACAATATAAAAATAAATATTCGCAAAGTGTGTAATTTGTTTATAATAAACTGAATACATTCTATCAATTTACTGCTCAATCGTATTAAATACCCTTAAAAACGATTTTATATTTTCCTGTTATGTCGCAGACAAAATGCTGTTTTCATAGGCACAGGGTCCATTCTATTCTTAATGACTGAAACTATGATTTCGAATATAACTGTAAATCTAAATCAAAAATAAGTGAAATAAATTCGGTGAAACTATTGACTACCCATATCCAAACACCTGCTCGATAATGTTCAGAACTCCAGTTTCTTTAAGAGTAACTTGTTGTGTTGAGGTGGTAACTAACATCTTTTTTGACATATCAATATTTTCCACACCAATGGTATCAATCTATGCCTGCCGTTTGTCTATAGTGTAAAGCAATCTAAAAGTAAGAATCAACACTGTAATTCTTCAGAAGTGACGAAATGAAATTAAGTATAAAAATCATCAACAAAATATCGACACTGCCCAGCACTATTTTCATACAAGAATACTCCCTATTTTTCAGCGGGAAAAATAGAAAATATAGAAAAGTAGAGAGTTAATTTAATAGAACCTATATAATGATCATTCTTAAAATCAAAGTCGTCTAGATTTAGAAATCAAGCTTATTTCGAAGTAAAATTCAGATCCTACCGATGTTAAAGATAATCTGGTTGTTTCTTCCTTAAATTAGTACTGAATCCCACAATACAATATGCAGCACCTTTTAGCACACCACTTGAGCTTTCTTTGAGTTTTTTCACAAAATAATTGGGATAATTCAGAGATTTGTAAAAATACACTATTTGTTTACTCACATTGACAGTCTCAACCATTCTGACATCAAGAAATCTATGTAAATTGTCAATGCACCGCTTCCATAGACTTTTCAGAGGTGTTGGCAAAGAAAAAAAGGCTAA
>PQWD01003596.1:39783-127082 GCA_019425675.1 Leucinodes orbonalis | reverse complement strand
ACCTGATGGTAAGTGATACGCCTGACCATGATTCATTACTTTCCGTTAACACTGCTCTGCACTGTCCTCTGAGACGACAGATGTTAGGTCTCATATATTTGACGACCCATTTGTGCAGCGGTTGAGACATCGTCAGCTGCAACACAAGGTTCCGGGTTGATCCCCGGCAGTACAAACATTTGTGTGCAGAACATGTATGTTTGTAATGATGTGGGTGTTTTATGTAGGTATATATTTACAAAAAAAATATTATATGTCGTTTATCCGTTGTTATACCCATAATACAGGCTTCATGCTTAATTTGGGTCTAGATGGCGCTGTGTGAATGTCAGGGATATTAATTTTTCTATTATTTATTTATATTAGTATATTAATATGTATACCCAATTATTTTACTAGCTACAGTGCCCTCATTCAGAAACTCAGAAGTGCAACACACTCGTATTTCACGGACGATATCTGGGACTGCGGTGGTACCTACTTAGCCGACTCGTACCGAGTCTACCACCTAGTAAATTTGGCCGGCAGCAGATGGATGTCGACAGCTAGAGATCGGAAAATCATTAGGAAAGGACTTCTTCAGCAGTGAAATTTTAAGTATGGTCATGACTAAGCTGTTTGATTAATATTCGGAGTTTTAGCTAGGTACGTTTTGAAATTGGGAGGCAGATTTTTCATTATGTGGATAAGTAGGATAATATGAAGATGACACAAAAAGAAAAAGGCATATATTCAGGATGTCAAAGTCAAAATCCATGTCCAAGGTTTACAATAAAAAAATACGATCGCTTAAAAGACAAAAATTTCAATTACTAATGTAGAGAAAAAAATATTTTTTTAGTAAAAATGTCATACTAATAAAAGATTGAATTTCTATTTATATTTAACTAAATAGAAAAATATAATCATCATTCTAGGCATTATGGTTTCCAAGGATAATAACAAGTATAATGCATGAAGCAATCGCTCCGCTGAAGCATATTTCATAATTTGGCAGAAACTTGTATTCTATAGTTTATACACTATATTATTAACATAACGTTCCAACCACTTTAAGGCAAACAGATGCTTTCGCGTGAACTTCTGAGTAATAAGGGCTGGTGTTTCGTGTTAGTTATTTACCCATCTAAAGGGTAATTAAATATAACATTCCGTTCCGCATTGGAAAATTGCGGCTCAACCTCCCATAGTTATGCTATAGGAAAGCCTATGCACTTCTGCGGACGTTATAGGCTTCATCATCAGCTCATTGAACCACCAACGAGGGCACGAGCCTACCGTATAGGGTGATTAGGCCTTAGTCGTCCACGTGGGCCGAGTGCGGATTGGACGACTCCACACACAACCTTCGAATCTCTTCGCAGGTGTGCATGATAGGTTATAGGCTTATGGTGATGAAAAATACAAGACATTTTATGATCATAAAACGTTCCGAGAATATTAGGTTAGGAGTACCTGGATTTTAATTTATTATGAAAATGAACAATTCGATAGCTCATTGGTGTGGACTGTTGCCTTCTAACCTGGAGGTTCAGGATCAAATACTGCCACGTACAAACTATTTAGAATTTCGAAATATATTATGTACGTGTATTCGACGCTCTTACACTGAAGGAAAACATGGTTAGGAAACCTGCGCACGCGTGCGAAGAGATTCTTCGTTGTGCTTGAAGTTGACCAATCCGCACGGCGACTAAGGCCTAATACACCCTATACGGGTAGGCTCGTGCCCCTTGGTGCGGATATTTATAAGCTGATTATGATAAACTATCACAAAGACAATGCTAATGATATTAGCAAGTTATTTCGTAATAACTTCGCGGACCGATCCCTTGCAGTCACCTAAATCGAGTCACCTTTCAATTTGAAAAGAATATTCAATTGAAAAACTTAATGCCCACTTTTAGCATTTATTGAATGCACAAATTAATGTGTCAGCTCTGAAAATTCATCTATCAAGTGTCCAATTAGAGTGTGGAGAGACCAGTTTGAAGTATTGATTGAATAGAGAATTGGCTGGACAAAATTACTGTTTGGTTGCTCGAGTAAGTTAGTGTGAGATTAGAACAATGGAAAATGGTGATTGTAGATAACGTCAACTGGCACTGGAGGTACCTGGTATACTATCCTTTATAACTCTTTGCAAACTTTCATCTCAAAATATTCATATTTTGTTACTAGTGAAATTACTGGGTATAAGAGACCTAACATTTGTGGTCTCGGGTGACGGGCGTAGTGCGGCATTGATGAAGAATAATAACTGTTTATCAGTTGTTGGTCTCCTTCAATGCCACTCTGTCATGGTCAGACGTTCACTTACCATCAAGTGAGCATCCTGACCGTCTCGTTCTTCTCGTAACATAAAAAATGATATTTCATAAGGGACGGTTTATTCGCATGCCAGATGCAGTGTTAATGGAAAATAATGTCTACTATGTAGGTTATTCTATTCAACCTATCGCAGTCCACTGCTGACATAGGTCTCCCCTTTACGCCAGTATCCCGGTCCTCCGATTTTCTCATCCAGCCTCCACCAGCGACCTTTCGCAAGTCGTGTAGGTTATTATCTTCTGTCAAAACTGCCCTGAGGGTTACCGCCATGAACAAGGAATTGTGAAACACTAGGTACAGTATTACCTACCTAGACTATTCATATATTCACTCAAAGATGTTTTTGTCATATTTTCGGTACCAAATATAAATATCCACTGACATTCTCACAGCGCCAACTAGCCCCAAGTTAAGCGTTAAGCCTGTATATTACTAAACAACGGATAAACATACATACATTCATATTTTTTGTAAATACATACATATTATACATAGATAATTTAAAAAAAACTGACACTATTTTTGTTCTATCTTCAGGCAACCCTAGCTATGAATTCAAATCAAAATTCCAGTCAGTGGAAAGGTAAACATGTGTTGAGAGTTTAAATAATTCATACGTGTTAAGCCAATATTACATATTGACTGAGTTGGAATTTCATATTCTCTCTATAATAGATAATAGTCTCTTGTTTTAGTCAAATATCACGCGGTACTAAACAGAAAAAGTTCTGCAATCCACTTTTACAAAAAAAAATCATGGTAAAAAACTGGGTAAATAGAAACAGATCAAAGAAAATATTTTACAGGCTACATTTCGGTGAGTGTGCGAAGGAATTGCACGATTTAATTCCATAAACCCCATTTCACCATCGGGATACAAGACGCAGGCGTGGGTTCCATCCTTACGTAGTCGACATCCCACGTCTTCGCACAGCCCGCTATAGTGCCTCGTTCCTAATGCGCACCTCAAAGGAATGGAACTCATTGCCTCCAATGATGTAAAAAGTATAGTTTTGTGATATGCTCACAAAACAATCGAAAAAAGTGTCCCGAACGCAGCAACAGCACACACACATATTTCGAATGAGCGTACATTTACCTAAACAAAGAGTCTACAACCGTATTCTCTTCGGCGCTTCGTTTTTGAGGCACGGATGGCGTATCTACCTTTATATATACAGAATATCATTGATTGCGTCCTTGTTTGTTTTTCGATCGTTAATACCTGGGAAGGCAAGCGTGAATAGGCTGTTTCTAGGCAGCCATCCTCGGCTGCATCATCACTTACCATCAGGTGAGATGGCGGTCAAATATCCGTCTATAGAAGATTTAAAAAATGGATGTTCGCATCATGGATGACGGCATCGATGTTTTTTCTGAAATACAAATGGCATTCATAGGTAAATGAGTCGATCAAATTCATCAATTGAATAGTAATTATTTCTATTTCGAAAATATTATCGACAAGGGATGTAATGTTGGTGTGCAATCAGCACATGTTCATTGAATTGTGTTTGCCAAACCGCTGGATACGGACTATGCGAGATATAAACTGCATTCATGATATGTTCTAGTGATTGTAACACAACACAATCCATGTTTATTTTAACTAGCGATCCGCCCCCAGCTTTACATGGGTATTTTTTTTCTTATGCACTATTTTAATGATTTTTAAAGTACAATACAAATTTTAAAATAAATGTTACTCAGGATGAATGCAGCTATTAAATGGTGAATGAATTTTTGATATGGGTAGAGAACGTTTTAAGTTTATTCATTAAATCCATACTAATATTATAAATGTGGAAGAAACTCTGTCTAAAACCATAAAAGGGGGGTTAATTTTATACGGATTTTTATCAGCTTTCAAAGTCGCTAGCTAAAACCATGAAAATACATATAATTTCGTACATAAACGTTTTTTTAAACCGACCACCAAAGTGAGGGGAAATTTTAATTTATGAATTTTACGCTACTTTACGCGTCGGTGGCTCAATGGTGTGGACTGTCGCCTTCCTACCGGAGGCTGAGTTCAAATCCCGACACGTACCAATGTGATTTCGATTTTCGAAAATATATGTACGTTATTCGACGCTCTTACGGTGAAGGAAAACATCGTGAGGAAACCTTCATGCACGCCTGCGAAGAGATTCGAAGGCTGTGTGTGAAGTCGTCCAATCCGCACTGGGCCCGCGTGGACGATTAAGGCCTAATCACCCTATACGGGTAGGCTCGTGCCCCTCGGTGGGGACGTATAATGAGCTGATGATGACGCTGTATTTAAGGTAGAAAGCTAAAATCGATGGAAAACGAATAATATCAGCTACCGTATCGTAAAAATCCACACTCATAATACAAAATTCGAAAATAACAATGTTTGTATGTTACGCTTTTGCACCTAAACGGCTTTTGATGAAATTTGGTATGGTGATGGAGACGGACGTAGGCATTGGTCATTATGAGTAAGAAAGAAATAAAATACATTTATTATTATATTTAGAGAAAGGATCGGATACTACTGAGAGCATAATATCTTGTACAACGGAGTGGACAGCGCTCAATCGGTCATCCTAGATATCACTAGAAGCACATAGTAGAAGCTGCCCTTCTCCAGTTTGGCCAGAGGTTGCGCAGGATGGACCGGTGGTAATCTCTCCTTGCGGCCAAAACAAACTTTGGGTCGCTGAGCCACACAAGTTAGTATTGGTCTTTAAAAGTGCGGTCTAATTTAAATAATTGAGAAGCCCTGGCGTGATAGGCAAAAGTCATAACCCCTGTATCTGTTAGCGCCGCGACCGACGAGTTGGCCTACCACCATATCGGTATGTTTACGCCAAGACTGGACATCAATCCACGATAAAATCATGCCATTACCGATAAACGTCCAGTGTTTTTATTTTACTTAAAATAGCGCAGACGAATTTCTGTGAAGTAATTTCTAGAGATACTTTTTATTAGGCTGGCAATTCTGCGTTGTTTGGGGTCACGGTTATAATCACAAATGATGTTAGTCATAAGAGACTTTAAGACGCGATAAAATACACAAATGAAATCCGGTTCACTTAATAAAATCTTACATTCTTGCAAATTAATAATACTTGCTTGATTAGAATAATCTTCATCATTACAAAGGTTTCTCATAAAAAAATTGCATAATGGAATTTTGGAGAGGATAAACAAGGGAATAAATGTTTTTAAAATGCTTTAGTTATTATGGGTGTATATGCCTTAATCTCCTGATCCAGTGCGGATTGGTCAACTCATGTTACCCCACACCTTAATCAACATAATCTGATGACCATGTAATCCCATCGGTCTTATCATTTTGCAACTTTATTATTTGATATAATTAAATCGAAAACACCTAGTTATAGTCTATATGACAAATTAGAATTTTCAAAACGTCCATTGAGGTTGGCTAGTCGTTTGGTACGTTCAAAAACAAACACGTCGGTATTTCGTGGCAGCTTTAGGTATGCAGCCACGAAATGCTGGAACAATATTCTCCCTCCAATAAAACTTGTGTAGTGCAAGAGTTTTAGAGTCCAGCTGAAAGCTCATGTGTTATCTTGTCAGAAGATTATTTAGAGGTTGTGATGGTAATTTGAGGCACATTTAAACTAGAAACTATGTAACTATTACTATTATTATAACATTGGCGTTTTGTTGTTAAGCGATGAGGCACACTTGTTAATTTGTTATTTTAAAACTCTAGGTTCATACTTATTTGAAATATGTACAATGTAGGTCTGATGATTGCGCTGCGCGCACAGTTATGTTCTTGAAATTGTACTGGTTTCCACGGAACAGCGTAGAGTTGTCTTGCAGGCACCTCTACATTATAAGCTGAGTGGCGACTAATTTAGTGTCATTGTTTTATTGCTTATCTTCATATAATTAGTCTTAGTACTTATAATTGATTTCTTTTATATATATACCTATGTAAAACACTAAATAAACGTTTTTACTATTATTATTATTACTTCACGCACAACCTTTGAATTGCGTAGGCATGCGCAGGTTTCCTTACGTTTGTTACGTAAGGATCGTACAGGTTACGATGTTTTCCTTCAACGCCGTCTAACAAACGTACATATAATTGCGAAAATTCGAAAAGCAATCTTTAAACACCCTCCAGATTTGTAGGCAACAGTCCACACAAATGAGTCACCGACGCTCTTAATGGGCGACCCATTTGGTGTAGCGGTTGAGACGTCGACTGCAACACCAAGGGTTCCGGGTTCGATCCCCGGGCAGTACAAACATTTGTGTGCATGAACATGTCTGTTTGTAATGGTCTGGTGTTTTCTATGTATAATACGTATTTACAAAAAAAATATTAAAGTATGTTTATCCGTTGCTTAGTCCCATAATACAGGCTTCACGCTTAACTTGAGTCTAGATGTGTGAATGTCAGTGGATATTTATTGATTATTTATCACATTGAACATTAACAAAGTTTTCTCCAAGAAACCAATTCTTTACAGGTCATTAGAACGCTTAAATAACTCAACCTACTTTCCAACAGATAAGACAAATTATCGTATTGTCTAGACACAATAATAGTTTGAAATTGACCCTTGGACTCGATCACTAGAAAGTCGTTGGTATATTACGCGGTAAATAATAATAACAATCATCATCAGCTCATTAAACGTCCCCACCGAGGGGCACGAGCCTACCCGTATAGGGTGTTTAGGCCTTAGTCGTCCACGCGGGCCCAGTGCGGGTTGGACGACTTCACACACAACCTTCGAATCTCTTCGCAGCGTGCATGAAGTTTCCTACGATGTTTTCCTTCACCATAAGAGCGTCGGATAACGTACATATATTTTCAAAATTCGAAAACACATTGGTACGTGTCGGGATTTGAACCTCACCCCCGTAGGAAGGCGACAGTCCACACCGTTGAGCCACCGACGCTCGTAGATGAGAAAATAATAACATAATATGTATTTATTTCCAAAAGCAAAACAAGATCATATTACATTTCAGGCTTATACACATGAATTAGTTTTATAAATAAATAACAAATGTTGTTATTAATTCCAAAAATTGTATTATATAATAAAATTGGAACTTTAAGGACCGATTCATAGCAGCGGCCACTGCACTAGGCTTACGCCTGAAACGCAAGAACCCTCAACGATTACATAATTGTATTAACAATGGCTGGCTCGGTAAACAAACAAATCTATTTAATGGAGCAGTTAGATGAGAGCAATGGAAAGATATATCTATAAAATAAAAAAAACACACAATGAACTATAAGGTAGTATATGTCAGTTTGAATGTGTGTGTGTGTGTGTATGCGTGCGTGAGTGCGTGCGTGCGTGGGTGCGTGCGTGCGTGCGTGCGTGCGTGGTGGTGTGTGTGTGTGGTGTGTGTGTGTGTGTGTGTGTGTGTGTGTGTGTGTGTGTGTGTGTGTATGCTAAATAAACAGGAAGAGATGTAGCCATTAACGATCTTGTTTATGCGACTCAATGAAAATAGTATTTTATAATTAATAGATGAGTGGAAAATTCTCTTGCGTAATCTAAGTTTCAACACCGACGTGTAATATGACAGCTCAGTTTATTTATTTGTTTAAACTTTAAGCACCATACAGAAAACAGTACAAGGGCGAACTTAATGCCTAGAGGCATTCTCTACCAGTGTACCACAATCATCATCATCAGCTCATTAAACGTCTCCACCGAAGGGCACGAGCCTACCCGTGTAGACTGTTGGCCAACGGTGTGGACTGTTGCCTTCCGACCGGGGGACGCAGGTTCAAATCCCGCCGTACCAATGTGTTTTCGAATTTTCGAAATTATATGTACGTTATCCGACGCTCTTACGGTGAAGGAAAACATCGTGAGGGAACCTGCGCACGACTGTGAAAAGATTCATAGGTTGGGCGTGAATTTGGCCAATCCGCAGTGGGCCCGCGTGGACGTCTAAGGCCTTATCTACGGAACCCTAGAAATGAGTGTAGATTCAGTATACGAATCAAAATAAAAACGGTTCAGCAAAGCCATTGCAAGGTTTATTGGATTGGCACTAATTCATCTCAAAAACGCTACGTCCTTAATAGAATACCGTGAAACGTTACCTTTACTTAATTTGGGCGCCATTTTGGGCGGGCCATTCATATTCAGCAAGCGTGTGGATCTCGGCTGGCCCAATTTTCGGGGATACCCTCTTAATTGGCAGGAGTCTGGGTGTTTTGTTCCATCTGCTAATGTCAATGATATATATAAGACATTATTTATGTGCAATGGGTGAAACATCGGCTACCAGACTAAGAGTTTCGAGTTCGATCTCCAGGCAATTTTATTTGTAAGCTTGGGCATGTCTGTGACTATCCATCATCATCAGCTAATTAATTTTCCCCACCGAGGGACCGAGCCTACCCGTACGCGGGTGTATAGGCTATAGTCATCCACGCGGCCAGTGCGGATTGACCGACCTCACGCACAACCTTTTGTATCTCTTCGCAGGTTTCCTTACTATGTTTTAAATCACCGTAAGCGTCGGAAAATAGTACAATTTCGAAAATATTTAAAGATATTGGTACGTGGCGGGATTTGAACCTGCACTCTCCAGATTGGAAGGCAACAGTCCACACCAATGAGTCACCGATGCTCTTGACATGAGGAATACTTTCGTTTATATAAGAACCGCAAAAAGTCTGCAATATTAGCGAAATGCGATAAGCGTCCGAAGCGAAGCTTTATCGCCCGTTACGCGCCCTCAGCGCTGCATTTGAGATAACGCGCATTTTTTGTTTCTATCTCGATAAACATCTTAGACCTGGGGACAGACACCATCAAAACTTTATTACGACTCTTGTGATGTTGAAAAGTCGGATAATAAATTCAGGATTTTTACGTCTGTCTGTTCAAGCTTGTGTGTTAACATGTCTCTTTGTGTTGTTTTAAGTGAATGATGTTAACAAGGAAAGGAAGGATGGTTAACACATTTTCTATTACATCTTTTGCCATAAAATTATTTGAGTATAGGCAACATTTAATATACCCAGTTATTGTTTAATTATTTAAATATAAAGTTCTTACGCAATGCATGTTATAAATGACAGCATAAATGTGCGGTCATTTGAATGAAGCGTATCTGACAAAGTGCATACTGTGATTTTGTAATTGTAATAAAGTTCCTATTATTTCTACTTACAGACGTTTATTCATAGCACGATTCACGAAAGATAACCACCGCCCTGATGTTAATTATTGGTCCCTTTGAAGGTGTGGTGGCGGAGGCGGCGGAAATTATTGTATTTTTTTCATTCTTTTCTTTTGTTTCACTATCATTAAAACATACTTTATCTTCCGCAGAAAGTCGTCGCCATTTGTGGTCATTTTGTATTATTCGTTACGATACCGAACCAGAAAAAGTAATCATTTCTAATTTCGCAGTAGTTAAAGAGATATCGCTAGGGCGAAGTCTTTGCACATCTCTGGATTGTCGAGCAACTAGCGCGTCTTCCTTCTGGAACTCGCGCATTCTGGTCCCTTGCCAAAGCCATCCAGGGAAACTTCTGTACGCCATCTTTTCCACCACTGCACAAGGGAGATGATTTATTAGCCCATAACACAAAGGAGAAAGCCGATCTCTTGAGCAAATTCTTTGCATCTAACTCATTCCTGGATGACAGGGGCCAAGACCCGCCGATGATAGCAAGGTGTAAAAAATGTATGCCAAACATCCGATTCCAAAAAGCAGTGCGGTCAGCTCCCTGGATGTCCACAAATCAAGCGGGCCCGACGGAATCTCTCCCATTGTTCTGAAGAAGTGTGCCCCGGAGTTGACACCGGCAATAACGCGCCTGTCTCGGCTTTCCTACTCCTCCGGCGTAGTCTCGACTTCATGGAAGATGGCTTTGGTGCACCCGATCCCCAAAAAAGGTGACCGCTCAGATCCGTCCAGCTACAGGCCAATAGCAATAACCTCACTACTCTCGAAAATAATGGAATCCATTATTAACGGTCAGCTCCTCCGGTACCTTGAGGACCACCAGTTGTTCAGCGACCATCAGTACGGCTTCCGTCAGGGTCGTTCGGCTGGTGATCTCTTAGTGTTCCTGACGCACAGATGGGCACAGGCGATCGAGAGTAAGGGAGAAGCTGTGGCTTTTTAGTTTGGACATTGCGAAGGCCTTCGATCGGGTTTGACATAAAGCGCTACTTTCAAAGCTTCCGTCATATCGGCTTCCTGAGAAATTATGCGAATGGGTCACTAGCTTTTTACCACACAGAAGCACAAAGGTTGTAGTCGACGGCGAATGCTCTGAACCGTATGCTGTTAATGCTGGTGTCCTGCAAGACTGTGTGTTATCGCCTACGCTGTTCCTCTTGCACATTAATGATTTGCTACAAATCAGTGGTATTCATTGTTATGCGGATGACAGTACAGGTGATGCTTTATACACTGGCCGCGCCAACATTTCGCGGGAAAACGTCATTAAAAGCCGAAACAAACTTGTGTCTAAAATCGAAACATTGTATGAAAAAGTATCAGACTGGGGTAAACTTAATTTGGTCCAATTTAACCCTAAGAATACACAAGTTTGTGCGTTCACCGCAAAAAAGCTGCCGTTTGTCATGTCGCTCAGTTTCGAGAGCACTCCTCTAACTGCCGCAACCAATATCAGAATTCTAGGTGTCGACATATCGAGCGAAGTCCAGTTTCGTGGCCATCTGGAGGGTAAGGCTAAATTAGCCTCAAAGGAGCTTGGCGTGCTCAATAGATTGGGACGGTATTTCACACCGGCACACCGCCTGCAACTTTAGAAGGCGCAGGTTCGGCCTCTCATGGAATACTGTTCTCATCTTTGGGCAGGGGCTCCCCAGTACCAGCTTCTCCTCTAGACCGCATTCACGAAGAGCGACTCGAGTTGTCGACTTCATGACGTTTCGGATAGGCTTGACTCCTTGGCACTGCGTAGAGATGTAGCTTCATTATGCATTCTCTATCGCATATACCATGGGGAGTGCTCCGGAACTGTTCGGTCTGATCCCCGCCTCTTTCCGCCATCGATCTACGCGCAACTCTACCACCACCACCTTGATAGTTGGAAAGTACTACTGTGCGTTTTAACAGAAACATTCTGCCCCGCACCACAAAATTGTGGAATGAGTTGTCGCATGCGGTTTTTCCGGACAGATACGACCTGCAGACCTTCAAGAAAAGAGCGTACTCTTGCTTAAAAGGCCGGCAACGCATTTTGTAGCTCCTTTGGTTCTGCAAATGTTCATGGGCGGCAGTATTCACTTTCCATCAGGTGATCTGTCTGCTCGTTTGCCCCCTATCCTATATAAAAAAGTAGTTTGATGTTACTCTTTTTAGTGGTAAGCGTCGGCAATTTTATCTCACATATTTTATTTGTTGCTTAAAAGTAAAGTTCTTCATCTCCTGGACTATCTAAAGAGGTCGTTGAGGATGGCTCACGTAGCTCAGATAAGTGGCAATGACAGGCGCCGGGCGGTTTGTGCGCAACTTTAGGATTTGGCTGTTAATAACGGGGGCGTATACAGCTGTACTTTGTTTAAGACGTAGTTACGGAAAACGCCAATAGATGGCGCTGATCATTTTAGATTTACGTAACGACTGAATCGCGGTGCTATGATTTTATTAACCACTAGGTGGTAGACTCGATACTGAGTCGTCTTGGTATGTACCACCGCAGTGCCAGATATCGTTCACCGAAACAGGAGTGTTTGCACTTTTGTGTTCTTTATTGTGGCATTACGGAAATAAAAAAACTGTCTATCGGTAGTTGGCCTCTTTGAATGCCACTCTGTCATGGTCAGCGTATCACATCCGTTGAGCTCCTGACCTTTCGTACACTATATAAAAATAAAAAAAACAATTAACCACTGTTGACTGAATTGCGGTGTTTTATTCATTAAGCTGTTGTTATTCTTTTATACCCTGTGGTGATTGGTTAAGATGCGCTTTTACACCAAGAGTCCAATCTCCGGCAGTACAAACAATTGTCATTGAACATGTCTTTTCGTATTGGTCTGGGTATGTATCATGTCATGTATCATGTAAAAATATGTATGAATTAACAAAAAACTGTGTCTCTCTTCAACCTAGCGCAGTCCACCGCTGGACATAGGTCTCCCCCATTTATGCCAGATATCCCGATCCTCCGTTTCTTATTCATCCTCCAACAGCGACCTTTCGCAATTCATCGGTTCTTCGGACTGGAGGCGTCTTACGCTTGCCAAGACGCGGTCTCCACTCCAAGACTCGACTTCTCCAACGGCCATCGGTACTGCGATTGCTTTGTCTTTTTATACAAACCATTTGAAGGCAGATCAAGCAAGGGTCATCTTCAAGACGTTTGCACTTAGATAAAAAAATGGACCTAAATTTTATATATAGATTTTTGATTTGGATGATTTAAACTAATATGATTGCCCGAAATCATATTTCGCGTAATAAAATTCTATGAATACGTACTATGAATATTTTGAGTGACCTCACCGCGTCTTGGATTTGCAAATAGCAGATTGTTAGAAAAGGCCGAAGGAGCGGCAAAGACTCGCAGATACAAGCCTCTCGATTCGGGCTGAGTGGATTAGCGAACGTTTTGAATAGAGCAAAATAAATTATTTGAATGGAAATTTCGAAATTGGATGTTGCTTTCTGTCAAATCAGTTTATTGTAAAATATAAATAGGCTCATGCGATACGGTGCAATCTTTTGCTTTTTATAATAGGCTATATTGCTAGCCTTTGAAATGACAAAATATAAAAAATAAATCATCATCATCATCAGCTCATCAATCGTCCCCCCCCCCCTCTCCGAGGGATTGTGAAAGAAAGAAAAACATTTATTGACCGTACACAAGAATACGCACAAATACATAACATTAATTAATATTGCACGATAACACAAATGAATAAAAACAGTATATTAATAATATAAAAATAACACAAAAAATAGTAATAGAAACATATACGGCCAAAAGGTCCTGCCTCAGTATTAGCTGCTGTGACGCTATACGCCGCAGCAGCACTGTTATTCTGGCAGAACCTCTTGAGTGGACGATTTTAAATTTTAAACAGCACCACAATTTGAAAAAATAAAAAAAACAATATAATTAGACTGAGTAAGACTAGAACACAACGATGTACATAAATACGAAGTTATAAGAAATAAAAGAATACATAAATAATATGAATACTTGAATGAAAAATATAAAACATGACAAGAAATAGCAAGACATAAATATTAGGTATCGAGGAAAGAAAAAATAAATAAAAATAAATACGGGTGAAACTGAACGCATCCTATATCTGTCAAATTGACGTTACTACTTGATTTGCTAAAAAAAAAAAATTGTTGAAGATATTAAACAAAGTACAATAGGTATATAATATTAGTTTCCAAAATGCATTGGCACACAAAAGGTTCAGCTTCGAATTGGCGTTACATCGCTGCAACAAGGAAATAATAAGGTTGATGGCTACAAAGAGACCTACAACGATAAGGCAACTCTCAAGTGAAGATGCCGGGAATGTTTTCTACCAAACTCGACCCGCTACGTGATTACATGGAAGGTTGCTCGTTAATCTTTTTGTGTTATTATAAGGTATTGCTTAACTTTTTCTTAAATGTGTGCTTCGTTTTTAGGTCACGCAACGGGGAGGCAGATCATTCCAGCAGCGGGAGGCAGCAAAACGAAAAGAGCCACGGAATGCTACGGTTCGGTGTTTCAATGTTACAAATGTATGGGTGGAAGCTCTTGGATACCTAAAGTGATCCCGGGCCCACACAAGCTTTTCATAAAGATAGAGTGGGGTCTTTGTTTCTTCAATGCTGAATAGAAGAGTTGCCAGATGAAGTTTTCTACGTGCATCCATTTTAATTAAGTTGGCTGTATTAAGGAACGGTGTAACATGTGCCTGAGGAGGTATATGGAAGCAAAAGCGAGCACATGCATTTTGGACTCGCTGCACCAACTTGGCTGTTTTTTTAAGTAGGCATGGTCCATACACTACATCACAATATTTTGCCTACTCGTTCCACCACACAGTCATCCACGCGGGTCCAGTGCGGATGGGTCGACTTCACGCACAACCATGGATCTCTTCACAGGCAGGTGTAGGTTTCCTAACAATGTTTTCGTAAACGTACATAATGATTTCGAAAATTTGCAAATACATTGGTACGTGGCGGATTTGAAACTACACATTTATATTATTTATATTTTTATTTATATAATTATTNTCTACACATTGTTTTTATATTTCATAATACATAGATGGTACAAACGTACCTTTTTCATGATAAAGATATAATGATTTTTAGTTTTTTTTTTTTTGTATATTTATCCGTCGCTCTTACGGTGAAGGAAAACATCGTGAGGAAACCGGGGCACGCCTACAAAGAAATTCAAAGTGCGTATATCGACCAATCCGCACGTGGCCCGCGTACGACTAAGGCCTATACACCCTATACGGTTAGGCTCGTGCCGCTCGGTGAGGACGTAAATAAGTTGAACCTTAGATACTTTTAGGTTCAAATAACAGCACAAATGACACTCAGACTAAAGTCTAGGCCTAGCGTCATCGAGTCATGCATTTAAACATTATAACGGGTAAATTTTTGCCAGATGTCTAGGCATTCAGCGGCCTCTTACATACATTTATGTAATGCCTAAAATATTCTAAATTTGACACTTTTTTCTATGTCTTCAAAATGAACCTAGATAAGACTGTGTTTAGGAAGACCGCGTTTAATAATTTTGCTTTTAAATGAGCTGTGTTACCGTTTGTAGTGTGAGAAGATATAGGAAGTGTCCTGTAACATCACCTTCTTCTTCTTAGCGTGTCGAAGGCAAACACACAATCAAATTTTAGCAGCCCAGAAAGCAGCCACAGCGATAGCATTATCCGACGCTGTCATTAGGTCCTCCCGCGTGCAGTTGCAAGGGCACGCCGGGACGATGTCAGATGGCCATCGTTTGGGCCGAACCACAAAGGCAATCAATGTCCTGACCACCTAAAAAACCCATCTAGCCAAATTTTCCTGCTGCAGCCAGTCTGCGTCCGAAGCCTATTCAGAGATGTCCAGATGACCACGACAGCTCACGCCCAGGAGGTTGAGAGAAACAGTCCTTATTATAATAAATAAATAATAAGTCTTTATTCACTCCACAATCTTACAAACATAAAGGTACATACACTGAAGAATACAGTTTGTAGAAGTCTGGTGTCTGAACTAGGCTGAGGGTCTAATTTTGTACAACAATATTTGACAATCAGAGTAAACTCCGTCTTCATGTGGTGAATGTGGTGAGTAGGTAGTGTGTTTGTTGTTGAGATCCATCTTGTGTTGCGGTTGAGAGGTCGGCCGCACACAAGGGTTCCGGGTTCGATCCCCGGGCAGTACAAACATTTGTGTGCATGAACATGTCTGTTGTAATGTCTGGGTGTTTTCTATTATAATATGTATATTTACAAAAAAAAAATGTAGTATGTATGTTTATCCGTTGTTTAGTAACCATAATACAGGCTTCACGCTTAACTTGGGGCTAGATGGCGCTGTGTGAATGTCAGTTGATATTTATTTATTATTTATATTGTGTGAGTGTGTGTGAGTGTATGTGTGTGCAAAGGGATCAAAAAATATTAAATAGTCAAAACAATTAGTATACTCGAGGCACACAAAGATGTTACCTTACAAGTGATCTAATGTTAAGCAATTGGGAGCAGAATACGATAATGATATAAAGCTGTTACGACTTTTTAACCTCTGTAACATCTCACATTGGTAATATAATATATTTAAGTCATAGGCTTAGATAAACAGTAAACTAAATAGGTGCACTCACTCAAAGTGTCCGAGGCAAAATTATGCCCATCCGTCAGTTGGGCAAAATTTTCCTTCATAATCAATTAATCACATCGCTTGCATTTAGCAAGCTTATGTCATAAATAACATGTGTCAACGTGTCAAGTATTGTTTATGTTTCTTAGTGACGGTTCTTACGGACGGTCATAACGCTCATCTTATGGTAAGTGACACGCTTGATCACGGCAGAGGGGCACTGAAGAAGACCAACAACTGCTACAGTGCTGACTAGCTACAGTATACTCATCCAGAAACACAGAAGTTTTAATCTACACTCTTATTTGACGGGCCGATATCTGGCACTGCGGTGGTACCTACCTAGACCACTCAGTACTGAGTGTACCCAGTGTTGCCACCTTAGTCCTTTTGTAGCTAGATCTAGCACTTTTTAGTATAGGTGAACTCCTTTTTTAACGATTTAGCCCGAATTTTACCAAATTATGAAGTTCGACATGCTAACAAGTACTTTTTGCTATTTCATCGGTCATGATGACGCTTTTTTCGGTCTCTAAAAAAAATTCATGACATGACTATTTCAGCATTTTTTGAACAGAAAATCTTTTGATGCTCAATCTAGCCCTATCTAACCCTTTTCTACTTCTCAAAAAGCCCTTTTTCTAAAACTGAGGTGGCAACACTAAGTTTACCACCTAGTAAAAAACTAGCTTAACGACTGGCCACCGTTATTACTCGATGACGAAGCAGATTATACAAGGCCAGGCCTATGAATAGACCCTCACCCCACGCGCTCATATTTGACAAACTGTCAGCACGAGTGTGCATCCCCATTTCAAATAACGAATGCAGCACTAATTCATTGTTACAGAATGAACGTATTGAAAATTATTTTAGAGTTAAACTAATTTAAAAGCTAACGTTTGCAAATATGACATAATTTTCATTCTTCATTTTCTAAAAGAAAGCCCGCGGATCTGCAGGTGAAGTGGCAGTGGGCTGGTCACGTATATCGCAGAACCGATGGATGTTGGAGCAGACGAGTTCTGGAGTGGAGACCGCGTCTCGGCAAGCGTAGCGTAGGACGCCCTCCGGCCCGATGGACCGACGACTTGCGTGCGGTCGCTGGTGAGGCTGGATGAGAAAAGCGGAGGAGCGGGATATCTGTCGCAAAATGGGGGAGATCTATGTCCAGCAGTGGACTGCGATAGGTTGAAGAGAGGGAACAAGAGTACGAAGATTCTCGTGTCAGTGTGTCAGTCACCATACTTCTCCGAAACGACGTGACCGATTTTTACGTTACTTTTTTTGTGCATATTCAGTAGGTCTGAGAATCAGCGTCTATTTTTCATCCCCTAAGTGATAGGGTTTATCCGCACCTAAATTATTTATTTGATTTTTTGCTTGTACCATTGTTTATCTAATTGGTTGTCGTAATAAATAATATAAAAACAAAACATTTTGTTATAATGTAGCATCCATAAATAATATTTGTTATAATGTGGCATTAATAAATAATACCCACAGCCCATTATTTTCACCCTTCCGTGTTTAATATTTAAACCCCTATATCTACCCGGAGTCAGCTAGTTTAATTCAAAAATGTATTTGATAAAAAAAAATATACAAAAATACATACAGCAGGTCACAAAACCACGGCAGGCAAAATTTGTCCTTCTTAGTAGCCATTCGAAAGTACCCCCAAAATCACAGTTAAAACAACCCAAAACCAAACGCAAACTGGCCTAAAAAAGCACCGACGTATTATGTGGACAAACAAGGGGGTCGTATTTGCCGTGCCCTGTACAAACGAGGGAGGGACCACTTCATTTGGCTGCGAGTCATTTGGATCAGTAAACACGGAATACTTGCGTGTTGGCTGCGAGTCATTTGGATCAGGTTTCGGGTTTGAGGTCACAGCATTCAGCAGTCAAATGTTTGAACCAAATGGTTAGGTAGGTTATCATCATCATCAGCTCATTAAACGTCCCCACCGATGGGCACGAGCCTACCCGTGTAGAATGTACAGGCCTTAGTCGACCACGCGGGTTGGACACGCACACGCACAACCTTTGAATCTCTTCGCAGACGTGCATGAAGGTTTCCTCACGATGTTTTCCTTCACCGTAAAAGCGTCGGATAACGAACATATAATAATTAATGACCTTCCTGCATCTGTTTCCCGATACATACAATTTGGGGGTTTTCAAGGCAAAAGTGAATAGGCATTATTTGAGTTTGCGTGATATATCTCAGATTGCATTGTCACTTTCCATCAGGTAGTCAAACGCACTCAAATTTTCAATAAAAAAAATTTGAAATTCGAAAACACATTGGTACGTGGCGGGATTTGAACCTCAGCCTTCCCGGTAGGAGGGCAAAAGTCCACACCATTGAGCCACCGTCGCTCTTATGAAAACCAATAATCTAAAAGATTATTTTCCTACATAGAAATAGCAAGTACCTAACGTCAAACAAATCATACAACACTTGATATTAACCCTTTGACTGCCAATGACGCCTTATGGCGCCAGACACAACAGATTTTCCATTGTGTCTGGATTCCCGGTGTTCGATGGGTTAATATGGACCTCGATGGGTAAACAAGCTAGTTTAACTATATACTGAATCATCTTTCAGTTTTCAATAGTGTTGCCAGGTGTACCAATTTACGTGGGACGTCCCGCTTTTTAGGGGTCTCAGGATGCGTCCCGATCGGGACGCTAAATGTCCCGAGAGATTATTAGAGAAGAAAATCATATGTTTTATTAAAAATATATACAAATAAATATTCACTGACATTCACACAGCGCCATCTAGCCCCAAGTTAAGCGTGAAGCCTGTATTATGGGTACTAAACAACGGATAAATATACTTAAATACATATTAATTTTCGTAAATACATACATATCATACATAGAAAACACCCAGACCATTACAGACATGTTCATGCACACAAATGTTTGTACTACCCGGGGATCGAACCCGGAACCCTTAGTGTTGCAGCCGACCTCTCAACCGCAACACCAAATGGGTCGTAACATATTTACGCTACATAACTTCTTCTAATTAAATCACTGTCAAATTCAACATCATCAGCTTCGCATTGCATTGTTTATTGTTACCTGTCCCGAACTGCAACCACAAATCCCGGTTTTTTGTCCTCGTGTCCCGATTTAACATAAATCGTACCTAACAACACTAGTTCTCAATGACCGTATTCAAACGCTGACAAACAGAGTAACCCGAGCCGAATGCTCGATTAGTCGACCTCTTTCCGAGCGGACAATCGACCGATAAACAACACCACTGACACGGGTTCGCCCATTTTGGGGGACGGTCCTCCCTACGGTTCGAAATTATATGTACGTTATCCGACGCTCTTACGGTGAAGGAAAACATCGTGAGGAAACCTTCATGCACGCCTGCGAAGAGATTCAAAGGTCGTGTGTGAAGTCCTAAACCGCACGGGGCTAATCACCCTATACGGGTAGGCTCGTGCCCCTCGGTGGGGACGCTTAATGAGCTGATGATGATGAATGTAAAGAAATTTGTTGTTTTTGCAATGAGTGTCACTCACTTTGCAAACCCTACTCATAATTTATGAAAAAAAAAAGAAAACCGTCTTTAAAACTCAAATTGATACTTCTAACTAGTTTTCTGGATTGCTTTAATGTATAAAATAATAAAAATATCTGCCTAACAACCGGTTACATTTACTACATAATTTCAAAAGCGACGATTGTAAAATTTAATTACCAATAACAATTTCCAATTTATCTTGCAACATGTGACCTAACAAGTGCTCGCATACGTAGTAACCCTAGGTTATCAAGCACAACACTACAAGTAGATAGCACGACAATAATTATAATTACGCATCGGCAGACATCATGGCGACTGTTTTCTTTGTTCGCCTTTCAATACGATTATTATATAATAGTGTGCTGTATTGAAATAAGTTTACGATACTTATACTTAAAGTATTAATTGCGAATGTTTTCAATAAATTACGTCATTAATGTTGTTGTATCAAATGAACCATCCTATTCAACCTATCGCAGTCCACTGCTGGACATAGGTCTCCCCCATTTCGCGCCAGATATCCCGGTCCTCCGCTTTCCTCATCCAGCCTCCACCAGCGACCTTTCGCAAGTCGTCGGTCCATCGGGCCGGAGGGCGTCCTACGCTACGCTTGCCGAGACGCGGTCTCCACTCCAGAACTCGTCTGCTCCAACGGCCATCGGTTCAAAATGAACAAATGAACCATCAAATCATATTAAATACCTAGTATTAACTTCTTTTTTAAATTTATTTAAAAATCTATTCGGCTCTGTGTACAATTTATTAAATATTAAGTAAGGTAAGACCTATAAGAATGATCATAAGGTTATATACAACTTGTTTTATTTAGTCATTGGTTTTCATTTATCTTATTATGATTGTTAAATACGAGATTCCAATGTTAACTAGTTGTGCCCCGCGTATATTACCCGCCGTATAAGATACTCTCCTGCAGTAAAACGTAGTGTAAAGCTTACGCGTCGTGAGCTGCGCGCCGCGCGGTACAATATTTTTTTTCTAAAATAAAAGTAGCCTATGGTTTTCCTTATTTCATCGGATACCTGCCAAGTCCCGTCCAAATCGGTCTAGCCTTTTCAGAGATTACCCGGAACAAACAGACAGACATATAAAATTTAAAAATAGTTTTGGTGTATGTAGCGTATACGTACGTATATATATGCATGTGAACATGAAGAAAGAAATGGTCATTTCAATATTACAAACAGAAACTCCCAATTTTTTTATATTGTTCATCAAAATGGGATGACCTAAAGCTGTATATTATGTACATAACACATTGTTCAAAGCTGACCTGAAGCTGTATGAAATTCATAAAATCAACGCTAAGAACAATCTATATCTCTGACATCTAAGGCACACCTTTCTCATACACACATCAACTGAGTTCGGACCATACAATAATCCGTGACAAATCCGATCGGGTTACATTAACCTGACGATGACAACACACTGGTTAAACTTATTATTGGTATGTGATACGTACATTATAATCTACGCAATTTGTTTGCACAGCTGCGCGGGCGCTGAGCGTCGATTGGTCCGTGCGCGGACCAATGGGGCGCGTTCCAAATTTGAATGTAAATTTTCAAAATTTAATAATTCTAATTGCCGCTTCTTATTGAGTAAGCAGTTTTGGTAAATACAAGTAGACCGGTGACTGAGATCGCTTTGTCTTAATAATTATTATATAATATCCACTGACAATCACACAGCGCCATCAAGCCTAAATTCTAGCAAGAACCTTGTAATACAGGTACCAAGCAACTTTAGTTTTGTAAATATATACAATATACATACATAGAAACACCCCGACCAACAAAAACAGACATGTTCATGTACACATAATTATGTTTATTCTGCCCGTGATCGAACCTTCAACCCTTGGTACTGTATCAACCATTACACCACATACGTCGTAAATATTATAATTTATAAACTTGACGAATTTCGAACTTAATCCATGTAATTTTTACAATAGTCACAGGTTCAATCTGGATCAGGATCAATTATAAATATTACAATACATCAAACAAAGTGTATTTGTAAGATAACTTATTTCAATTACAATATAAATTACATTTTATAACATAAACAACGCAATAACACGATGTAAACACGGGTTTATCGGGAGAGTCGTGAACCCGCGACCTCGCACTCAATTAATTAAAAAGTATCCTTCATTATCTAGGCAAAACAATTTTAATAAAACCATTTTTTATTGAAATATTTAAGTA
This sequence comes from Leucinodes orbonalis, assembly GCA_019425675.1. Classification (NCBI taxonomy): domain Eukaryota; kingdom Metazoa; phylum Arthropoda; class Insecta; order Lepidoptera; family Crambidae; genus Leucinodes; species Leucinodes orbonalis. The sequence goes on along the minus strand of PQWD01003596.1, from coordinate 105,111 downwards.
TATATATTACAAACAACATCACAGAGGGTAAGGGGATGCTCGGGATTGTTCTCGTTGCAAACTCACCTGAGCTCCTTCCCTTTGTCTCAAAGTACTTGTTTTTTAATTTTGAATTTTTATTTGTTAAATGTTTGAAGAGAGACAATAAATATATTCTTATTCTTATATTTACTTATGTAGGCACTGCTAAGTAACTCAACGCGCAATGGAGCGAGCTATGTTCGGGGTCTCTCTTAGTGATAAGATCAGAAATGATTTAATCCGTAAGAGAACTAAAGTTACCTACATAGCCCGCTGGATCAGCAAGTTGAAGTGGCAGTGGGCTGGTCACGTATGTCGCAGAGCCGATGAAGTCGTCGATCCATCGGTCCGGGTGTTCTACGCTACGCTTACCAAGACGCGGGTCTCCACTTGTATTATTACGTATAACGGAAGACTGTGGAGACCTGCGTACGCCTACGAAGAGATTCAAAGGTTGTATGTGAAGTCGTCCAACCCGCACTGGGCTCGAATGGACGACTAAGGCCTAATCACCCTATACGGGTAGGCTCGTGCCCCTCAGTGGGGACGTATAATGAGCTGATGATGATGAGGATTGTGTGACCTATATTAGAGGGAACTCACAACCTCACGTGAACACGCCTTCCTCACCAAAGGTTCCACAAATCGACAACCGAGATTCGCCCCCGCCGCGGGGCCATCGTCGCGTGTCCCTGTAGGTTCGCACAGTCCCTATTCGCGTAACCGGCATGTGCCGGGCCGCTTTTCTCCCCAAACATATGTTAGGCTACCAAGCCCCCCCCGCAACGCCCTAAGCCGAGGTTCGAGTCCCGTTCGGGGACGCCCTTAGGCTCGTTGTGTAAATTTTAAGGCTGAGAGCCATCTGCGCTCGCCACTTGCCCGGTGAAGCTGTAAAGGCCATCTGCGGCCAACAGCAGTAGTCAGTTCGAAAAAAAAACCTCACCAAAGGAAAAGGTTTATAACATTCACCATACTACAAAATCTAAAACAACACGCTCCAAATAACTGCACTGCAATTAAAAAAAATGGCTAAGTGCGATTCGGACTCGCCCGTGGAGGGTTCCGCAGCAGCAAGTAACATAAAATATTGTTATTTACTTAGGCACCTACTACAGCTTCTTTATTTATGAAGGTAGCCACGGAAGACCAGTGTCATGGTGTCTTCATCACCATGGCTGTTGCTGAGTGGTATACCTGTTCTGTGTCTTTAGATTTAAGTTTTATGTTTAATGTAATATTGTATACTGTCACAGAATAAATATTTCTTTCTTTCTTTTCTTTCTTTTGAAAAAATAGTGGTTCACCATATTAAAAATAACTACAGACCAGATATAATGATACCCCACAGAATGTGGATACGATGAAAAAAAATTGTTTTAGTTCAATTCAAAACCCTAAAAAATATTTTTATTTTCAAGTTTCTAGTCCAAACCTGATAGCGATTCAAAAAATACATATATGTACTTACAAAGTTTAAACAGTATAGTGCTATTAGTTTCGGAGACAAAAGGGTGAGACGGACGGACAGACAGACAGACAGATATGACGAATTTATGTTCCGTTTTTTGCCATTTCGCTTCGGAATCCTAAAAATATCATTCGTGACATTCCAATATTGATATACCAAAACACCCGCGGAGCAATCGACAGATTTTTCCCATAATCGACTCTCAAACGCATACTCGCATCGATTATCGATTCGATATCTCGGGCGAGGTTAAAAATGCATTCGATGTTAATTAGCGAGCCGCATACAGCAGTCCAGTGTATGATTTAAACATATAAATCACATATCATAACTGTATATATTAAGGGACTTGTTTTCAAGATATAAAGAACTAATGATACGCTCCGGTTTTACACGGCTAAATGTTGTTTTTATTAGTAAACAAGACGGTCAACTCTATCACCTCATCATCGTCAGCTTATTAAACGTCCCCACCGAGGGGCACAAGCCTACCCGTATAGGGTGATTAGGCCTTAGTCGTCCACGCGGGCCCAATGCGGATTAGACGACTTCACACACAACCTTCGAATCTTTTCGCAGGCGTGCATGAAGGTTTCCTCACGATGTTTTCCTTCACCGTAAGAGCGTCGGATAACGTACATATATTTTCGAAAATTCGAAAACACATTGGTACGTGGCGGGATTTGAACCTCAGCCCTCCTGGTAGGAACGAGACAGTCCACACCATTGAGCCACCGACGCTCTCTATCACCTGGTGGTAAGTAATGACGACCCATCTGGTGTAATGGTTGAGACATCGGCTATTACATCAAGGGTTCCAGGTTCGATCCCGGGCAGTACAAACATTTTTATGCATGAACATGTCTGTTTCTATTGGTCTGGGTGTTTTATATATATGTATATATTTACAATAAAAATATATAAATAAGTATGTTTATCCGTTGTTCAGTATCCATAATACAGGCGTTATGCTTAGTTTGGGGCTAGATGGCGCTGTGTAATGTCAATGGATATTTATTTATGTGATACTCCCGAATATGACGGAAGCAGTCTTGAAGGAAATAAATAACAGTAGACAGTATTTTCCGTCAACACACATGTTAGGTCTCTTATACCCAGTAATTTTACTAGGTACAGTGCCCTCATCCCGAAACACGGGATTTTTTTCGGGCGATATCTGTCACTGCGGTGGTACCTACCTAGACGACTAAGTATCGCGTCTACCACATGATAAAGTATAGTACATACTACAACAAAATAATAATAATAAATATCCACTGACAATCACACAGCGCCATCTAGCCCCAAACTAAGCATTACGCCTGGATTATGGATACTAAACAACGGATAAACATACTTATATACATTTTTTAAAATACATTCATATTATACATAGAAAACACCCAGACCATTACAAACAGACATGTTCATGCACACAAATGTTTGTACTGCCCGGGGATCGAACTCGGAACCCTTGGCGTTGCAGTCGACGTCTCAACCGCTACACCAAATGGGTCGCCTGTCTTTACAAATTTAATGTGGGGCTCAAGTCGTACAGTGGGTGATACGCTGATGATGACTCCCATATATTCCCACGTCATTCGTCCACGTCGTGACAACCGACCAAGTATGATTAATACAACCCATGTAACAGTTTCACGCGGTTCGTGACTATCCTTATTTGGACGCATTATACTTTAGTCGATACAGGTTGATTTTTTATGAGAATAAAAGGGGGGAATCTTATATATCTCACTCATTAAAGTTACCATAATATACTGTTTGACCAGAAAGTAAAAAAAAAAAATATCCACTGACACTCACAAAGCGCCTAGCCCATATTAAGCGAGGATATATATATTTTTTGTAAATACATACATACATATTATACATAGAAACACCCAGACTATTACAGACATGTTCATGGACACAGATGTTTGTACTGCCCGGGGATCGAACCCGGAATCCTTGGTGTAGTAGCGGACGTCTCGGTCATTACACCAAATGGGTTTTATTTATTTATGGTACACAAACAGAACACAGTCTTTAAAATGTAAATCGTTAAAAAAACCGATCAGGACTGTAGCCCAGCATTTACAGGACTCAAAAATAAAATAAAACTAGAAAAATACTCAAACCTGAGTACAAACAAAATGAGATTAAAAACTTTCCTAGGTCGTTAAGACCGAGGTAAGGTGGCCGAAACATATCTTCCCCTCATAGCTTAGACTTAGACTGAGAGCGTCGGTGGCTCAGAGAGCGTCGGTGGCTCAATGGTGTGGACTGTCTCGTTCCTACCAGGAGGGCTGAGGTTCAAATCCCGCCATGTACCAATGTGTTTTCGAATTTTCGAAAATATATGTACGTTATCCGACGCTCTTACGGTGAAGGAAAACATCGTGAGGAAACCTTCATGCACGCCTGCGAAAAGATTCGAAGGTTGTGTGTGAAGTCGTCCAATCCGCACTGGGCCCGCGTGGACGACTAAGGCCTAATCACCCTATACGGGTAGGCTTGTGCCCCTCAGTGGGGACGTTAATAAGCTGACGATGATAGCTTAGACTGACACGTTAAGCAGTTAGTCAGTTTTAAGTCTGAGAGCCATCTGCGCTCGCCACGCGCCCGGTGAAGCTGTAAAGGCCATCTGCGGCCAACACCAGTAGTCAGTTCGAAAAAAAAGTTAGTCTGCTTATAGACTGCTGTCCCCAACATTTTGCGCGAGAAGGCCCTGCAGATGGATATTATAGGTACGCTGGTTGCTTGATTGACCAAGTCCACGGAGTAAACGTTTCCCTTTAGGGTGAGAGCTATCTACTCTCGCCACTTGCCCGGTCAAGCTGTGAAGGCCATCTGCGGTCGACAACGAAAAGACTATCCGAAAATAACACGTTTCAATTCATAGCACAAAATAAATACAAATTGAACCATTTACTAGGCAAATAATAGCACCCTGTATACAAAATCAAATATTGCAATAAGCATTAATTCATACAGGTTCAAAATATGTCATGTATTGTAAAATCCGTAAGTTGTGGTCCAAGTAACAGGCGCTTATCATTATACAAACAATGTGTGTCTCTGGTGTAAGGCGCAGTACGGCATTGATGGGGAATAATAATAAAAATAAATAAAATAAAATCATTTAAATTATAATAATAACTGTTTAGTAATTGTTAGTCTCCTTCAATACCGCTCTGTCATGGTCAGGGGAGTTACCATTCGGTGAGCGTCTTGACCGTCCTGTTCACATCGTAGGATAAAAAAAGTGAGTGAGATCGATCCATCAGCACGAATGGACAGGCTAGACCACAGACATCCGAATATACAATTAGACTGGACAAGCCGCCAAATTTATAGGCAGTCCCAGTGTCGCAATTTCTTTTCGGTTCTTACCTGTGAAAAGTTATTATATTTCTAGGTAAATTTACTGATTCATTGCGATGATGGCATGTTACAATTGCACAGGATGGCATTTTGGAAAAAAAAACGGTAATTTCTTCTAATATTCGTGCGTCTTGACTCGTCTCACAGAGCGTAAACTGGCAGCCAGTGTATGCTCGTTGAGCTTACATTTGTCGCACTTTAAACGCGGCTTGCCCCATCTCCTGTTTTGGGAAATCTGTGGTCACAACCGATCATCAAGTTTCATTTTTCATTTCATTCACACTGACATTCACACAGCGCCATCTAGCCCCAAACTAAGCATTAAACAACGGATAACCATACTTATATTCATTTTTTTGTAACCAGACCAATACAAACAGACATGTTCATGCACACAAATGTTTGCACTGCCCGGGGTTCTATCCCTTGGTGTAATGGACGTCTCAACCAGTACACCACATCGGTTGTATATAAATTCACGACTTAATATTTCCTTTTTCCTCTCTAAGCAAACCACTTATTGCTTCTTCAGTGTTTTATAATATCCCGCTACCAGCTTATGGCTTACGACACACCCGTGTGTGGTACATAATACCAACCTCCTAATATAGCTAGATGGTTCAATGACGGGCGACTGTCGCAGAAAGTCGCGCCGTTGATTGATAGGCTATTGCTTGGCGTTTTTTATCATATGCCATGATACCGTTGGAGCCCTTGGCGTGCAGATTACGTCCACTGCAAGCTACACTATATTTAATTAATAAAAAATATCTACTGACATTCACACAGCGCTATCTAGCCCCAAGGTAAGAATGGAGCCTGTAGTTTGGGTATTAAACAACGGATAAACATACTTATATAGATTTTTTTGTAAATACATTTATACATAGAAAACACCCAGACCATTACAAACAGACGTGTTCAAGCACACAAATGTTTGTACTGCCTGGGGATCGAACCCGGAACCCTTGGTGTAGCAGCCGACGTCTCAACCGCCACATCAAATGGGTCGTCATACCAATTCAATTAACCAGTCCGTACATTGACTTGGGACCGCTTCACCGATGGTGACAGTTTTGTAACAAAGTCCATGCTTGGCACGCGGGTTAGATATTATAAGGCAAGTAGATGAGGCTGAAACTGGCAGAAAATTGTAGCAGAAACGCGATGTCGAAACGAAGGTTTATAACTTTTGACTGCTAAGTCCAAATTGTCTAGAAATTATTTTATATCGTGTAGGACATACTGAAAGCAAGATTATAATAAATAAGAATGCACATATATAATAATATTAAAATAAATAAAAAATGGCCGAAAAATGGCTGATTTCGCTTATAACTTTTGACTGCAACGTACGAATTGTCTAGATTTTTTTATAATCTTCTAGGACACCCTCTGAACAAGCCAATATTTTCTCTGAAACACAATTTCGGAGGGTCTAGAAGATTATAAAAAAATCTAGACAATTCGTACGTTGCAGTCAAAAGTTATAAGCGAAATCCAGTCATTGCTGAAACTGGCAGAAAAAAACTTTGAATTTAAAAAAATGTGAATATGCGTGCCCTCCTAGTTTTTTATTGGCTTGTTTCGGAGGGTGTCCTAGAAGATTATAAAAAAAATCTAGACAATTCGTACGTTGCAGTCAAAAGTTATAAGCGAAAACAGCCATTTTTGGGCCATTTTTTATTTTTCAAAATAGTAAATGTGCGTGCTCCTCTTAATTTTATATTGGCTTGTTTCGGAGGGTGTCCTAGAAGATTATAAAAAAAAATCTAGACAATTCGTACGTTGCAGTCAAAAGTTATAAGCGAAAACAGCCATTTTTGGGCCATTTTTTATTTTTCAAAAATAGTAAATGTGCGTGCTCCCTCTTTATTTATATTGGCTTGTTTCGGAGGGCGTCCTAGAAGATATAAAAAAAATCTAGACAATTCGTACATTGCAGTCAAAGTTATAAGCGAAATCAGCCATTTTTTCGGCCATTTTTTATTTATTTTATATTACATATATATATATATATATATATATATATGCATCCTCTTATTATATATAATCTTGTCTTTCAGTATGTCCTACACGCTATAAAATAATTTCTAGACAATTTGGACTTAGCAGTCAAAGTTATAAACCTTCGTTTCGACATCGCGTTTTTTCTGCTAGAGTTTTCTGCCAGTTCAGCCTCATGGCAAGTAGGTTAAATGACTTGCCACTCATTATATTTTGAATCTTTGACCTTAAGCCGCCATTTACTGTGGTTATTGTTTACTAATAAGTCGTCACCGTAGTGCAAAAGTACTCTACTGCAGCTTAATTTAAATTCGCTTTTATCACATATTTAAATCTGCAATTAATATAAATTTCCTTATTTTTACTTCTTTGACCTTCTTAATACCGAGGTTCATTGAAGGAAAGGATCTGGCGTTAAAGATCTATGGCAACTATCTCACATAAATATAAGGCTGAAACTGGCAGAAAATTGTAGCAGAAAAAACTCAATGGTCAGGGACGAAAAAAGACTTTGTACCAAAAAAGGCTGTTTTCATTTATAAACTTTGACTGCAACGTGCAAATATTTCAAATATTTTTGAACATATTCTATTGAATTCAGGGACCAAGTCCTCATTCGTCCCGGGCCATCGCGCTTTTTCTACTAGAATTTTCTACTAGTTAGAGCCTCATAACATAAACAGGGGTTAATGAATGGTTATCAGTTCATATTCTGAAGGGCTTATTACGATCACATGCGTATATTTCTACGTAGTCTAGCGCAACATAAAATAGTATCGCTTAGCATTCGCTTCGCCGACCTAAACCAGTGTGCGTGAACCTTTCAGACTCCCTACGCTCAAGACTCACATACCTTGTATTTATCACCTATTAGTGCCGCTAATTACATCCAAGAATCGATACTAAAGATAAAAAATGACGGTTAATCACGAACTAAACTTAACCATACAAAAATGTTAAAAGCGTTTCCCATAAAACATCAAGGTAAATGTTATTTGACTTTTGGATGATTCATTTACCAACGCAGACGACTACTGTATATAAAGGTAGATACGCCACCCGTGCATCAAAAGCAAACCGCAAAAGAGAATACAATGTAGACTATTTGTTTAGGTAAATGTACGCTCATTCGAAATATGTGTATGTGTGCTGTCGCTGCATTCGGAACACTTTTTCGATTGTTTTGTGAGCATATCACGAATTATACTTTTTGCATCATTGCATAAATGTAGGTTACATAAGACAGTTTTTATTGTTAAACTGTCGAATAAAAAACCATTTGTCAATAAAATCTCAAAATCTAGCTTCTTCAACGCTATCTAGTAAACTATTCCAGGCGGATGATAAGCTAGTGTTAGCTATATTTACTACGATTGTCTTCAAATTGTATTTACTATATCCATTAACGAGCATCTCATGAATCACAAGATTAATTGGCATTAAAAGTTTTACACACCGCCAGTTCTCTTCACGCATTATCCAGGTTACACCATAAATTATTATCGTAAAGACAGACGAACTAAATTATACTACGCCGAGGTTTTTTTACTATTAATAAAGTGTATATATAAATTTTGTCGACCCGAATCCAATTCCCAAAATTTGAAGACACCAAGCGACACACCAAGGGTTCCGGGTCCGTTCCCCGGGCAGTACATACAGAGTGGGACGCGAACCTCGGCTTAGTTGCAGGGGGGAGGGCTACGTAGCCTAGTATACGTTTGGGGAGAAAAAATTGGCCAAGCGCGAGTCGGAATACGATAAAAAAAAATTGATGAGTGTCACTTCAATGTATGGGGAACCCCAAAATATATTAATTATTTTTCAAGTTTCTTGTCAAAACCTAATAGCGGTTCACAGAATACATATACATACTTACAAAGTTTGAATAGTGTAGTGTTTATAGTTTCGGAGAAAAAAGGGTGTGACATACGGACGGTCAGACAGACATGACGAATCTATGAGGATTCCGTTTTTTGCCATTTGGCTACGGAACCCTAAAAATGATCGGGCGCGTGCCGGTATCGTGGATAGGGACTGGTGGAACCTACAGGGACTCGCGACGAAGGCCCCCGCCGGCGGGGACGGAATCTCGGTGTTGAAGTGTTGCGTGTGTTCTGCTGCAATTGAGATGCTTTACTCGCTTTGTTTGCCGCAATGGCGACAGTGATCGGATTATTTTTTATCCGTTAATTAGTATCCATATTACAGGCTAATGCTTAGTTTGGGGCTAGATCATCATCATCAGCTCATTATACGTCCCCACCGAGGGGCATGAGCCTACCCGTATAGTCGATTAGACCTTAGTCGTCCACGCGGGCCCAGTGCACAACGACTGTTGGACGACTAAGGTCACACACAACCTTCGAATCTCTTCGCAGGTGTGCATGAAGGTTTCCTCACGATGTTTTCCTTCACCGTAAGAGCGTCGGATAACGTACATATATTTTCGGAAATACATTGGTACGTGTCGGGATTTGAACCTCGGCCCTCCCGGTAGGAAGGCGACAGTCCACACCATTGAGCCACCGACGCTCTCAGATGGCTCTCAGATGGCGCTGTGTAAATATCAGTAGATATTTATTTTCAGACAGGTGATTTAGTCCTCACCAAGCTGGAAAAAATTGCAATGATTTTTACTGTATTGGATTCGAACCGGATCCTAGGTTGACCTGACCACGTCAGGAGTCACCAAACAATTTTAATCAACTACAATTCAATAATCAAATGACACTTGTTCAAACATGCCGTCCAAAAAACAATAATTAACATACATAATATCTTGTGTCAATAAAATTGCTTCGAAAAAGGTTAATTTTAAAGTGACATACCGGTTGTCACCATCATCAGTCTATAATGGCCCACTGCACACAGGCTTTCCCGCACTACGGGGAAATTGGGCCGTAACACACCGGGCCCAATACGGATTGGTGGGTGTTTACGACTTGACCATCCTTACATTGCTTTACCGATGACTTAACGTGTCCTCAAGCATGGAACCATCTTTTCGGACAGTCAGGTGATTCAGCCTGCCATATCCTAATCAAACTGGAGAAAATCGCACGAGTTGTCTCCCCGTGAGAATCGAAGCCGAACCTGTGCCGACTACACCACGGAGGTAGTTCATACACCAAACATACCGGTATGTTTAGTCGGTGTGGTGTGATGATTAAATGGTGTGTTAAAACACAAAATGCTCCGGATTCTATTTCCGCGCAGTACAAACATTTGTGTGTAAGATCATGGCTATTTTAATTTCACTTTATATAAAAGTGTTCATAAACAAAAAACAAACAACGAAGTAGCATAAAGCTGCATCCTTATTTAGGCTCTAGGTTAAACTCAAAAGGTGGATCATCATCATCAGATCATTTAACGTCCGTCCCCGGTAGTCCCCACTGAGTACCCCGAAACTACCCGTACACGGGTGTACAGGCCTTAGTCGTCCACGCGGGCCCACTGCGGGTTAGACGACTTCACACACAACCTTTGAATCTCTTCGCAGCCGTGCGAAGGTTTCCTCACGATGTTTTCCTTCACCGTAAGAGCGTCGGATAGACGTAAATATAATTTATGTCATAAACAACAATAAGTCAACGTGTCAAGCGGATCGGACATTTTTTGGTTGATATTTCTTCGTGATATAGACACAGGACTCAAGATTATCGGTCACCCATCCGATAACCGGCAATTGCAATAGCTGCTTAACATTCACGATCGCCAACCGAAACGGCTAGCTTTAACGCCATCGGGCCCCTAATAGATATCATATGTGATCGCTATTACACTATCAGTATTTGGAACAAGGACATTTAATGATTGTGACAATAAATACTGCCGATCGAACTATACTTTAAGGGGCGGCAAAACAAATTCAACTTTACTGTTAAGATAGTAGGCCCAATGTTGCGCACGCGCAGGCTTGTGTACGTCGCCGAACGTAGAATTGGGCATGTACAAAATGCCCGGACGTATCGGGATCTGTTGAAACTTTCATTTATATTTTTTATTATTAAAAGATCAAGAGGAAAAGTCCGACCCGCACTGGGCCTCTGCGGACGACTAAGGCCAAATCACCTTATACGGGTAGGCTCGTGCCCCTCGGTGGGGACGTTTAATGAGCTGATGATGATGATACTCATACATGTATGAAATGTAAAACCAAAAACCAACGAAATATATTTTATGCTAATTTTGTCTGGCTGTCTGTTTGTTCCATATCTGCAGGCCGATCGCGTTAAATTTTAAGTCATATTGTAACTACACATTTTGGACCAAAACACAACTTTTTGATCAAATTCATATCGCGCTAATCATTTGGCAGCTAGTACAGACGAAATTGAACCTTAGGCATATGGCAATACCGAATATCGAAAATGTAAACTATTACAGGATAGGAAGGATATCGTAACTACACCCATATTATAATCGAAACGTTTCGTTTTAAAATAACGCGATCGGCTACCTGGACGGCAGGACTGATTTTAACGGGACTGACAAATAGCTGACTTAATAAGAATTAAGTTAGGCTCCTTTTATTTATTTATGCGGACCTAGTCACGGTACCAGCTAGTATGTAATTGCATCAAAGGGCAAAAAACGCGTTTCCAGCCCTTTAAATACTATCCGTCTGGGATTGCCCCAATTTATCTATGCCCTAGAGCCTATCTAAAATCATCATAATGTCTCCTTAAATGATGTCTAAAACTATTCTCCGACGCGCACACAGCGCCATCTAGCCTTAAACTCAGTTATTAACTTGAAGTTTAAAAATAAACAAGCCAGCCTGTATTTCTGGTCTCCCGCTAAATAATATAAAAAATCATACAAAATGTAGCCAATAGATATCGTTTGAATCAAGGTAAACAATTTACAAATAGAAATATTCAAAAATAATTCAACAATGCCCCATAGACTAGCCACACTGTCAGTATACACAAACAAATTCTAAACTGTTCAAATTTATGGTTGTTTTTGTTTCAACACATCATTTTGAATTAAGAAAATAAACTCAGTCTATGATTTATCTGAGATAGCAAATATCTCACCAGTACTTTAACATTTTAAGCTTATATTTAAATTATGTGGATAAAAATTTTACCATGTTCGATTCAATTATAAATTTCAACATTATTGTAAAAGTTTCATAATTGATGTAGGTAAATGGAAACTGTAAATGTAAAAACACATCCAGCTGGCAAAGGTTGAAAAGTAGAGCAGAAAGAAAAATCTCATGAAATACAACATGCCTAAGCATTCATGCGTTTGGTATTGATCATTCTTTATTCTGTAATTCAACTGTAATGATTTATTACTCTGTCGGCTGTGGCTCAGTGGTGTGGACTGTCGCCTTCCTACCGGGAGGGCTGAGGTTCAAATCCCGACACGTACCAATGTATTTTCGAATTTTCGAAAAATATATGTACGTTATCCGACGCTCTTACGGTGAAGGAAAACATCGTGAGGAAACCTTCATGCACGCCTGCGAAGAGATTCGAAGGTTGTGTGTGAAGTCGTCCAATCCGCACTGGGCCCGCGTGGACGACTAAGGCCTAATCACCCTATACGGGTAGGCTCGTGCCCCTCGGTGGGGACGTTATAATCATAATATTCCATGCTTTTTGCTAACATACCTTTATGTTATATTTCATTGAAGCCAAACATTTTCTTATAATTTTGAAGAACAGTAAATAAGTTTTTTTTATATTTGATCCTTTTTAATTTATATTTATTTCTTTTAATATGTTAAACATGGTATGTATCAAATTTTAGGTGTATTCTATGAACAATACCTAAATATTTTCAAAAATATAAAATTTTGCAACGAGGGAAGCTGGATGGTAAAAGCGGAGGACCGTTATATTAGCGCAAAATGGGAGACCTATGTCCAGCAGTGGACTGCGATAGGTTGAAGAGAGAGAGAGATAAATTTTATATTGCTCAGAGCAAAAAGACTCGCCATGTTTGGGCAAGATGACAAATAATTATGGATATTTAATTAGATTAGATTTTGCATTAAGAACAGAGCCATGCCACAAAATATGGTGACAATATTTATGCTTGTCTTTGAGAGAGATATATACAAATATATAATATTACAACCCAGCATTTCTTACTATTTTTATTATGGCTTATTCCTTATGGGGTGACAATATAAGGTTAAAAAACTGCATTTTATGGTTAACACAGTTTTAAATTTGATATTATTGAAATAAATCAAAGTACTTTTATAAAAGAGTAAATTAAAGAAAGTCTTAAATGAGCTAACATTATAATTAAGCAGTGTATTTACATATTTATCTAAATTCAAAATACTTTATAAAAATATTAATATAACTCCTATAAACAAGGGTATTTAATGTTGTTATTTCTGGTGAAACCAAGTGCAATTTGTTGTTGCATAGAGCTGATATAACCTCAACACTAGTGCCCACAAAGAACTGAAAACAATTCACATGAATCTTATTTGTGAACTTTGTTTCTGAGATATTTGCGCACAAAAAACGAATTTCAGTCACTCGCCACTGTATACAAAGAAAATTTGAACTCGAGCTGATTTCCTACAGCGTTAGTAATCTCCTGGTCAAATACGTAGCGACTCCATAGATACACAAACGATCGCGCTTCAATGTGTAAATAAACAAATTTCCACTGTAAACATAGGCATAAAGGCGACGTAAAAACGGCAATAGGCCATATAAAACTCTAAAGAGTAACAATAACATACCTTGCTGATATCTCAAGATATCATTCACGCTAAATTAAAAAAAAAGCATCTTCAAAAATTGCTCAGTATTCAATGACACTAACACACGTTTAAACCGATGATCAACGTTATTGTAAGACTGAAAACGATAGGTATAGTTGATAAAAGCTTTGACGAGTTCGTCAATGTAAATAAACGCGCTGAAACAATTCATATTTGCTCAAAAAATGAACACTGGCACAATGGGTTGGAGCACATTTGACAATCGACTGTGCGACCAAAACATAGCCTCTATACAAGATTTGAGCGTTATGAAGTCGTTTAAAAATAAATGTATACTCGCATTAACTATTATACTAAATAGCTGGAAGGGTAACAGGCGCCTACGTTGCTTCATTTTGAACGTATTTCGAAAAAATGCTGCTGGTCACCAACACTGAGATGGCATAACACGCAAACACTTTGGTTGATTTTCACAAAGAAACACTTCACTGAACCGCGAAAGTTAGTTCGAGGGATGCGAGACGAGCCACGGTATGCGTTATCTAACTCACCTTGTTGTTTATTTGCTATTTTATTGAAACAGTTTTGAAAAACTTCATATAAATGCATAGGCTCGTCATCGCTCGTCGCCATTTTGGATTTTACTGTCCAAATAAAGCATAGACAAAATAGAGCTTAAGATGTGAAACATTCGAAACACTGTAACAAACCGTTGATTTATTTTTTATGTATCTTTTTGAATGAACTTAAAAAATGTATATTTTGGTTTAAAGGAATCAGAAACGATACAAAGCAAACATAAAAGCAACGAGTTTTTATTTCTTACTTGACTGAAGGGACATCTTGTCTAGACTTATCTAGACATAAAATAGCAATTTATGCTCTAATTTTATTAATTAGCCTCATTTAGAAAAAAAACTTAAATTTAATACAAGCATCTAAATTGCTACGTTCAAAAGCAGAAATGAAATAGTTTCTGACCATAATGCATAATAGAGTAGACTGATTTCGCCATATTTTTCGCTACGAAAATTAAGTTTGACGTAAGAGCCTACAAAATTTTCGAGTGCACTTCCAGAAAAGTAAAACATACATTTCACATACATGTAACATGTTCTCACTGAATTCTATAAACACCCAAAATCAGGTAATCAATCTAAATCGTATAACAGAATGTATGTCATTGTACTGTAAGTGTGAAAAACAAGAATTGTTTGTCATCTACCTAACCTTCGTATCTTTACAGATTCTAGTTAGTGTTAGCCAGTTATCAGCACGATATTCGTGCTTGCTTAAACAGTGGAAATATAGTAGTGGAAAAACCAATAATGTGACCAATAAGCAGAGTGCAGCGGCATTATATGATGCAACGTTGTGCACCGAAAGCCTGGAAGAGACACTGAGGAATTTTGATAAGGATGTCCTAAGCGAAATGCGTAAAATAGACCTTCGCTCTTTGACGACACGCACGGGTAGGCGGCCCCTGAGCTCTGTCAAAGGGCTGCAGTCAAGTCGGAAGGTATCCTATGTATCAGCAAATAGTTTTGAACAGAACAAAAATGGTTGGCCAAGTCTTCCTTCCGCGCCTACAGTCACAGTTGATCTACGAGGGAGTAAGCCCAGGTACTTGAAATTTTACTTGCAAAAGGTCACTTGTTGAGTCTGAATGAGGAAAGCAGAGGAGTAGGGTATCTATCACAGAATGGGGTAGGCCTAAGTCCAGCAGGACTGCGATAGGTTGAAGAGAGAGAGAGAACATATATTTTAAAGAAATAACTTAATATTTTCCACATTGAAACATAAGCATTAAAATAAAACATTAAAAACACAAGGCAATACCACCGTGCTATGATTTCCAAAGTAATGGGACTCACTCAGCATGTACCTTGGCCCAGTAATTAGACCCTAAAGCTGATTTTTTGTTAGCTGGGGTGAGTAGCTGTATGGACAAGATAGTATGAATTTTATGAAATATTATTTAATTGGTGTTTCTTGTCCCCTTCCTGGATGAGCCTTAGTGGGAACATTGAAAACTAGCATTTATGTCACTCATAAAGTAGTCAATCTGTTTAAATCATGTCTAATATGTATGAATTAATTCAGGGTTCCAAAGCCTATGACCATTTCCAGGTTACATATCTATCTCTATTTCTTTCATGAAATCCATACAACCACTTAGGTTTGAAAGCATAACAGACAGTTACTTTCATATTTATAGTATTAAAATGAAACACCTATTTAAAAAAAATATTATTAAAAATGTTCAAACCTTGAGGTTGGACAATGCTGACACCCATTGATTATATCTTGGAATCAGTTCCTGCCTGGGGAGACCAATGATATTCTGTATATATAAAGGTAGATACACCATCCGTGCCTCAAAAACAAACCGCCAAAGATAATTCAGTTGTAGGCTCTTTGTTTAGGTAAATGTATGCTCATTTGAAAGATCTGTATGTGTGCTGTCACTGCATTCTGAACACTTTATTCTATTGCTTTGTGAGCATATCACAAATCTATACTTTTTACATCTTTGGGCGAGATGATAATTTGGTCTAATTCAATGCTGCCAAAACCCAGGCTTGATTGTTTTCAACCAAAAAACATGTGATAATTGTTATATGCATTATTATTTATCTTATATTTTATACAATTTCCTGTAGTAATTTTGTGTCTATCTTAACGTTCCCTTTAAATTAATAAGTTTTTCAATAGGTAAAAATGTGTTATGGCCCTATCTCCCCATAGCGGTATGGGAAGGCTTGTTATTTTTTATGTTATAAGTGTACAGTATGGTCTGGACGCTCACCTGATGGTAAGTGATACGCCAGACCATGACAGAGCGGCATTGAAGGGGACCAACAAGTGATAGACAGTTATTATCCTCCATCAATGCCGCACTGCGCCCGTCACCAGAGACAACAGATGTTAGGTCTCTTATACCCGGTAATTTCACTAGCTACAGTGCCCTCATCCCGAGACACAAACGCTCTTACGGTGAAGGAAAACATCGGGAGGAAACCTTCATGCACGCCTGCAAAGAGATTCAAAGCTTGTGTGTGAAGTCGTCCAATCCGTACTGGGCCCGCGTGGATGACTAAGGCCTAATCACCCTATGCGGTTAGGCTCGTGCTCCTCGGTGGGGACGTTTAATGAGCTGATGATGAATGATGAGACAGTAAATAGAAAGGTTGATGATTATGATGTCAAATAAATACTAACACAAAAACATAATTAACATTTCAGATTCAGTTTCACGGATAACTTCGTCGGCCTACTTGCCAGTAGTATCCACGGTTCCACCTTCAGCTATAACGTTCAAGTGCGCGGCTTCAAGACTGAGCGCAGTATCCACGCCGACCTGAAAAGGAACCCCAACCTTATAAATAGACTGCGTAAGTTTTTCGGTCAGTATGACTGTGTTTGGGGGTAGGCAAGTAGTTACTCGTATTTGCCTTGATCGTATTTGATTTTCATTATTTGAAGATATGAAAATTTCTGTCTTATTTTTGAGTAATTTTGACGTTTCATAGCATCTGACCAAATTTTATAAAGTAAATAAATTTTGTTAGTTTGGCTATATTCTTTCAATTACGCATGTAATTTTAAAAAATTAGGCTACGTAGTTTTTCGCGGCTTTAATTTCAAACAAAAGTTTTGGGGTTTTGCTTTTTGTGATTTCTCATAAACAAAAACCAAAATATGCTTATATTAATTTAAACAGTGTCATTTATTAATTTCAATTTGAATATTTTATTTACTACATTACATTATTCGGTAACTAAAATATATTACACCCTAAACACTTAGAAATAAATAATTAAAATAGTAAAATAAATAAAAAAAGTGAAATAGAAAATAATAAAAAAAATAATTAAAGATAAATTATTTTTCTGACTTAATTTAAATAGTTTTAACACATATCACATAAGTGACAGATAGGTCAGAAAATAGAAACAAATAATGATGTAGGACTTAGTAACACTAGCAGACGCAGTAAGGGCGAGGTGGTGGGGGCGTATCTCTCACTAAGTATTTTTTGGTTGATATTTCTGATTGTGCATCTAGATTGTTTATCTTAATAACTATACAATTACCATTTAAAATCAATGACGTTTAAGTTGTTCCGGAATACCAAATTCACAGTTGGATTGTAAAGTGTCGTAATCGCTATACCATTATGATAGTATCGTCATAGTATCATATGTCTAATAAATTATTTCCCCGCAACGCCCTAAGCCGAGGTTTGAGTCCCGTTCGGGGACGCCCGTAGGCTCGTTGTGTAATTTTTAAGACTGAGAGCCATCTGCGCTCGCCACGCGCCCGGTGAAGCTGTAAAGGCCATCTGCGGCCAACACCAGTAGTCAGTACGAAAAAAAAATTAAATTACTGGAATACCTGAGTTCCTGATTAAAAATATATTGTTCTCATCCAGTGGAATCCAGTCACAAAGCATCTATTTTGAATGGAATTTCACTATATTATAATGACTTAATTAGTAACTTATAATAGTATAAAAGTAATATTAATATATTGATTAAGCTAAACTCACCTATAATTGGTACATTTATAAGAATTTCGAAATGTAACACTGTAATATTATATTACAAAATAAGTAGTTGGTGCTCCCTTTGAAGCTTGATTGCTTGTGGTAGACAGCACCGCTCTTCCATAGCATGGTTACAAATAGACTAAACCACATATATAATACGAGTAGTCATACAAAAACTAAACAACAATAGTATTGTAGTTTGTGTGTGTGTTTGTGTGGTGTATGTGTGTTGTGTGTGGTGTTTTTGTGAGGTGCGTGTGTGTGAATGTGAGTGCGCGCGAGTGTGGTCCATGATTTTTATAAGTAAATTATGAGAATAGGAAATAATTTAATAAAATCAGTTTTATTTCAACATAACTTTTTGAGAGCGTCGGTGGCTCAGTGGTGTGGACTGTCGCCTTCCTACCGGGAGGGCTGAGGTTCAAATCCCGACACGTACCAATGTATTTTCGAATTTTCGAAAATATATGTACGTTACGACGCTCTTACGGTGAAGGAAAAAATCGTGAGGAAACCTTCATGCACGCCTGCGAAGAGATTCGAAGGTTGTGTGTGAAGTCGTCCAATCCGCACTGGGCCCGCGTGGACGACTAAGGCCTAATCACCCTATACGGGTAGGCTCGTGCCCCTCGGTGGGGACGTTTAATGAGCTGATGATGATGAACTTTTTGTTTTAAGCCATTCAGTTAGTTGATATTTCAATGTCGTGTAATTCATATTATAAATATCAAGTTCTTTATTATGTTATATAATATATGTATGCATGTACTGTTGGTGAGTCTTAACAAATAGTAACTTTTGTCTTGATGCGAATAAATGTCTATATACCTCCATTTCCAGGGTTAAATGTAAACGAGACCTCAACAGAGAAACAGTCTGGGAGCCTGGGCGCCGATGCGGCTCCGAGACTCGAGAAGTTGTTGAGCGAAGACTCTGTGCTCACGAATCAGCAGAAAGACAAGATCAAGATCGCGTTCGCCGAGGGTTACCTGGCTGGTGAGACAAACAAACAGCTAATTCGGTATTCTCCACTTCTTCTTCCTCAGCGTGTGTTCGCCCACCGTTGGGCATACGCCTCTCCAACTTTCCTCCACTGGGAACGGTTGTCCGTCACCCTTCTCCAAACTGGGCCCAGGATCTCCCTGACATCATCGGACCATCGGGCGGGTGGTCTGCCTACACTTCTTCTGCTGGCTATGCGGGGTGTCCAATCCAGAACTCGCTTACTCCATCGCTCATCATATCTTCGGCACATATGTCCAGCCCAAGCCCACTTCAACTTGGCAACTCGGTAACTTACGTCGACTCTTTGGTACGTTGTCGGATAAGCTCGTTCCGAATCCACTATCGGCAATAAAATACCAAACCTTATTTTTATAAAAGCGCACATTATTTTATATGTCGTTTCATTGATCACTTTTGTTTATTTGCAATATTGTATTTAAATACACTGAAATCAATAAATATTAGGTCAATTGATGATAGTGAGCAATGACGTCACATATCCATAATCTCATACAAAATATATGAAAACGTTCCTTTTTGACAGTTCATAAAAAGTGCGTCAACGATTAGTGGTGTCAAATACCCAATTATGCGTCCCCACTGAGGGGCATGAGTCTAGCCGTTAAGGTGTATACTTGGGTCTTCCACGCGGCCCAGTGCGGATTGACCGACTTTACTTACAGCCTTTGAATCTCTTGTTCTCAGGAATCGTGAGGAAACGCAGGTTTCCTCACGATGTTTTCCTTCACCGTAAAAGCGTCGGATAATGTACATATTATTTCGGAAATTCGAAAACACATTGGTATGTGGCGGGATTTGTACCTGCAACCTCCAGATCGGTAGGCCACACCAATAAGCCACCAACGCTTTAATAAACTACGCTCTGTATATCTCTATATTATGTAAAGAAGTATATAAGTTTATCCGTAACTTAACTAAGATAAACATATTGTCTTAATGTTTAGTTCGGTGCTACATGGTGGGGTGTTTTAAGGTTGAGAGCCATCTGCGCTCGCCAAAGTTGAAGGCCACGTGCGAAGTTGTAAAGGCCACGTGCGGCCAACGGCAGTAGTCAGTTCGAAAAAAAAAGTAAAGTGTTAATGTCAGTACAGATTTATATAAAATAAAGTGTTAAATTTTCTATAAATGTGAACAGGTTCCCACCCGGACAATGTGCGAGGAACGAAAGCGTCCAAATACCTGAAGTTGGTCCAACAGCTGCTCACCATCGTACTGTTCCTGGCGATCTTCGTGAGCCTCATGGCGTCGGTCAGCGGCACCGTATTCCGGTAACTGTTACCGTGGTTTAACGTTACCGATTTCACTTTAATTTATCAAGGGTTCCGGGTTCGATCCCCGGGCAGTACAAACATTTGTGTGCATGAACATGTCTGTTTGTAATGGTCTGGGTGTTTTCTATGTATAATATGTATGTATTTACAAAAAATAATCCAAAAGCCTAAGAAACTACAAAGTTACATTAGAGAGGAAAAACTAGTCACAAACCAAAGATCTTATTAGACTAGAGAAGACAGAATGTACATTAAATTAAAAATAAATTGCAAAGTACCTAGCAGAACTCAAAATACCAAATGTACAACAAATGACGAATACATCTTAAAAACCTAGTGGAACACAAAAGTCTGAGTAGACTACATCATCATCATCAGCTCATTAAACGTCCCACCGAGGGGCACGAGCCTACCCGTATACGGTGATTAGGCCTTAGTCGTCCACGCGGCCCAGTGCGGATTGTACGACTTCACACACAACATTCGAATCTCTTCGCAGGCGTGCATGAAGGTTTCCTCACGATGTTTTCCTTCACCGTAAGAGCGTCGGATAACGTACATATATTTTCGAAAATTCGAAAACACATTGGTACGTGTCAGGATTTGAACCTCAGCCCTCCCGGTAGGAAGGCGACAGTTCACACCATTGAGCCACCAACGCTCGCATCGAGTAGACTACAGAACAAACTTAAAACTCAAACTCAAAATATCTTTCAAATAAATCTTGTACAAATACTTTTGAATCTTCAATTGTTAAATTATGAGTCAAACAAAACAAAAATTTGGTGCACAGTTTTTTTCTTTCTAAAAGACCACAGTAGACTCAATAGACCAGAAAAGACCAAGTAGACCGTCAGCTCTTTCAGAAAACACAATAATCAGTTGTGACTGGTAAAACATGCGCAGGATCCAGCTGGGGAACCAAGTGGAGGTGGACCCCGAGGACATTTCGGTGACCTTCGACGACGTTAAGGGCGCTGATGAGGCCAAGCAAGAGTTGAAAGACGTGGTGAGTATATCTTCTATAATATAAAAATTAATTTTATATAATGTCTAAAATAAAAGTTATTTCTCTCTATCTTTCTCTCTTCAACCTATCGCAGTCCACTACTGGACATAGGTCTCCCCCATTTTACGCCAGATATCCCGGTCCTCCGCTTTTCTCATCCAGCTCCGCTTTCCGCAAGTGGTCGGTCCATCGGGCCGGAGGGCGTCCTACGCTACGCTTGCCGAGACGCGGTCTCCACTCCAGTACTCGTCTGCTCCATCGGCAAAAGTTATTTATTAATTTGTAATTTAAGTACTTTGATGTCGATAGTGTCGATTTTGGAGGTAAACTTTAGTCCAATTATCGATACTTCGGGCAACAGTTTGCTATTGCACTTAGGGTTGTAAATTCGATCCCCGGGCAGTACAAACGTGTGTGCAAAAACATGTCTGTTTGTATTGGTCTGGGTGTTTCTATGTATAATATGTATGTATTTACAAAAATGATATAAGTATGTTTATCAGTTGTTTAGTATCCCAGACCATGTATTTACTATTTAAATGTCTGCTTACAGCTAAACATATCAACGTTTGTATTTATTTATTGTTAGCTGTTTCTCGCTGTTTCACGGGACGCACACCCACCACGCGGTAATACATTGCTTTATTTTTCCATAATAAAAGAATTGTCTAAAACAAAAGTAGC
This sequence comes from Leucinodes orbonalis, assembly GCA_019425675.1. NCBI lineage: Eukaryota > Metazoa > Arthropoda > Insecta > Lepidoptera > Crambidae > Leucinodes > Leucinodes orbonalis. The sequence goes on along the minus strand of PQWD01003596.1, from coordinate 82,980 downwards.
CTATGGTTTTCTTTATTAGTCAAAGTCAAAGTTAAAAACATTTACTTATTTCAAATTAGGCTTACAAAAAGCACTTATGAACGTCAAAAAATATACAAAAATATAATAAAAAACGATTAAAATACTAAACTAAAAATATGAGTTTTGATGCTTTGAAAAAAAAGCGCTTCAGTGGTTTGGCCTGTTGAGAAAGAAGCACCCAAGAAAACTCAACAGTGTAGCCTTTTTCAAAAACATTTTCCTTAATGTAACAATATATCATAAACACTGAAATAGCTGAGCAGTTTAAGACCACGGATTTTTATCACATAAATATTCGTCAATAGTGTAGTACCCTTTTTTAGAAAGGTGGTTTTTTATTCTAGCTTTAAACATGTGTAACTCGATAATATTTGCGGTACCTTATTGAAAAACTTTATACATCTTCCTATAAAAGATTTCCCTACTTTATGTAGTCTCAAGTCTGGAACAGCAAGTTTGTTTCTATTCCTAGTATTAAAATTGTGTGAGTCACAATTTTTTTTAAAGGTATGATAGTATTTACGGACGTAAATTAAATTTTCATAAATATATTGTGATGCTATAGTCATTATATTTATTTCTTTAAAAAGTTCTTAAGAGAGTCACGGGGTCTAAGGTTGTAGATAAAACGAATAGCTCTTTTTTGTAGCACAAATATTATATTAATGTCTGCAGCTGAGCCCCACAACAGTAGACCATACGTCATGACACTATGAAAATAACTAAAATAAACCAATCTTGCTGTTTCTACATCTGTCAAGAGCCTTATCTTCCTAACAGCATAAGCTGCGACTAAGTCTACCCCAGCCAGTGATTCAATGTGGGGCCCCATTGTAACTTTGATCTAAAGTAATACAAGAAATGCAGTGGAGTTTACAAGTTCCACTTGATCTACATTCACAGTTATTGGTCTCGACCTGCCTTACATTGGGCATAGTGAATTTTATACATTTAGTTTTTTTTGTATTAAGTAAAAGATTATTAGCAGTAAACCAATGCATTACTTGAGAGAGAGCTCTATTACATCATTCTTCTCTCTTTTTTCTTAGTAAAATGTTAAAAATATGTTTTCTTTATATCCTATTTAATATGGACCATATTATTAAGTTCGAAGTAAACTGTATGTATGTGACTTTGTTCATGCTTCGTATTTTTGTGTCTAACTTAGCAGTGGAAATTTTTAAGCGCGCAGTGGAATTTATTATGTCATGTACACTAAACACATGTATTATATTAAGCTGTTAATTTCCTTAATAAAGATAAATAAATAAATGAGCTACCCTCTCCGCAGGGTGGAGTTCCTGAAGTCCCCGGAGAAGTTCTCGTCCCTGGGCGGGAAGCTGCCCAAGGGGGTGTTGCTGGTCGGGCCTCCGGGGACGGGGAAGACGCTGCTGGCGCGGGCCGTGGCGGGCGAGGCGCGGGTGCCGTTCTTCCACGCGGCGGGGCCCGAGTTCGACGAGATCCTGGTCGGCCAGGGCGCCCGGAGGGTCCGGGATCTATTCAGTTAGTCAAAGTTGTTAAATATTATATTAATATTATTATTTAATTTTTTTTTTCCGGCTTGAAGGACCATAGAAAATATGTGGAGATAAGAAATACTGGACTTATGCAGCGAAACAACTCTTGGTAAAATAAAATAATATATTAAAAGAAGAAAACACGTCTGCCATTTACAATAGTGAAAAGAGACAAAATACAATCAATTAATAATATTCTTTTACATTTGTCATGACTTGTAAGAAATGAGGTTGCATATTAATCAAAAGTCAAAGTCAAAAACATTTATTTCAAATTAGGCTTACAAAAAGCACTTATGAACGTCAAAAATACAAAAATATAATAAAAAACGATTAAACTAAAAATATGAGTTTTGATGCTTTGAAAAAAAGTATATGTTGGTTGATTGTACAACTAGCTTTTGCCCGCGGCCCGCATTAAATTCGGTATAACATGGCTCCAGTTTCTTGGTAACGGAAACAGAATAATTTTAACACTGCACACTGCTTCTTCTTTTTCGCTTCGCACACCAATTTTTTGCTTTTCACCTTAAAAACTGGGAAAAGTCACAATACATAGGATTTCCCCCCCCCCCCCCTAACTTTAAAGGTATTAGGGTCTATTTCCGAAAAAAGTACATATATATATAAATACGTATACATATCACTATCGCGTCGGTAGCTCAATGATGTGGACTGTCGCCTTTCTACCAGGAGGGCTGAGGTTCAAATCCGGCCACGTACCAATGTCCTTTTAAATTTTCCAAATTATATGTACGTTTATCCGACGCTCTTACGGTGAAGGAAAACCTTGCACGCCTTGATGGGAACGTTTAATGGGCTGATGATGATGATGATAAATTCATTCATAACTAGCTCTTCCCCGCGGTGTTACCCGCGATACAAGATTTATCTCTTCAGTATATTAGGTTTATCGATTAATTTGTAACTAGCTATTCCTCGCGGGTATAAGATGTTCTCCCGGAGTGAAACATAACCTAAAAGCGCGCAGAACGAGGTAAATAGTTGCTTGATGTAAAAAAAGTGTTTTCTGAAAAGTAGCCTACATGACAAAAATGTCCCATCCAAATCAGTCGACCTCAGATTACCCGGAACAAACAGACAGACGGACAAAAATTAAAAAATGTATATGTTAGTGTATATGTATTCATATGAAGAAAAAAAATATTATTTCAAAAATATTGAAATAACCGTTCTTTTTATTACAAACATATACTCCAATTTTTTTTAATTTAATATATAAAATCACCATGTATAATTTATTTTAATATTATAGCCCCTTTTTTATCTAGCAAGATCATAGTATTAATTTGACCTGGTAGAATGTATTTTGTTAGTTTCAGATTTTTATTAAACAACATTGGCAAACTATGGAAATTAAACGTTGTTATAATTCACAAACATACTTTGGGTGATACGCCATCGAGGCCTAAACATTAGCAAACAATCAATTTAATAGCAATTTACTAGGTGGCACACTCGATACTGAGTCGTCTAGGTAGGTACCACTGCAGTGACAGATATCGCCCCGGGAAACACGAGTTTTATGCACTTTTGTGTTTCGGGATGAGGCCACTGTAGCTAGTGAAATTACCGGGTATAAGAGACCTAACATCTGTTGTCTCGGGTGACGGGCGCAGTGCGGCATTGATGGAGGATAATAAGTCTTCAGTTGTTGGTCTCCTTCAATGCCGCTCTGTCATGGTCAGGCGTATCACTTACCATCAGGTGAGCGTCCTGACCGTCATGTACATATATAACATAATAAAAATCACCAGTAATATGTTATTTATCACCAGAAGCGGCAAAGGAGAGAGCTCCGTGCGTTATCTTCATAGACGAGATCGACTCGGTGGGAGCGAAGCGGACTAACAGCGTACTGCATCCGTATGCTAATCAGGTATCTCTCTCTCTCTTCAACCTATTGCAGTCCACTGCTGGACATAGGTCTCCCCCATTTTGCGCCAGATATCCCGGTCCTCCGGGTATCAGGTATACTACAAATATATTATAACATGTTTTTAACACTTTAATGGCCAGGATTCCAGACCAGTGGCGTTTACTCCATATATGCAAATAGGCAGTGTTCAAACTTCCTCGTGGTTATTTTGTACTGGCCGAATAGAATTTATAGGACACTATTAAAAATAAAAAGTGAAGAGAAAAATATCAATATCTTCCATTTAGTTTATGTATATATTTTATTATGTATTAATTTATTTATTATTATTTATGTAGTAATGTGTACTTAGTTTATGTACTGTTATATTATAAGTTTTTGCACTAGCCCGCTTACCTATAAGTATTTTTCTTTCACCCAAAGGTTGCCTGGAAGAAATTGCTACCTTAGCAATAAGGCCGCCTACATTGTACTCTTTTTTTTTGTTGTTTCTTGTTGTGTTGTATTGTGTTGTGTTGTATTTTTTCTTATGTGCAATAAAGAATTTTTATCTTATCTTATCAATATCATGGAAAAGGACGATATTATTGTAAAATATTAAATTAGTTCAGTTCAAGTTCGTTTGTATCATTATTTACTGTATATTTTATAAACGTAACAAAGTACAAATAACCCAAGTGCTAAGTTTTTATTCATTCCTACAAGAAATTACAACCAAGTTTAGTACTAGTCCAAACAAGCAGTGCATACCCTGTGCGAAAATCGACAACATATGATATGACTCCCACTTATTCGCCCATTTTCCTCTACAGATTTGAAATCATAGGCGATCTGCTGTCATCAACAGCACTCAATTCGACAAAAATGTAATTTATTGTTATTACGTATGACGTAGGCATCCGCTAAGAAACTATTATTTATACTTTTATGTATTTTAAAGTACACACTCGCCTACTTATCTTACTTTCTTTCCTTTTGTTTTGGCCTGCTGGAAGATATTTCATCATGAAATAAGCTGTGCCTTTGTACTATTTTTTCCATTTGTATTTTTTTTGTCATGTTTGTGTGTACATAAATCAATAAGTAAGAAACAAAAACGATCTGGCTGAGACAGCATTCGTAAAGTTAGTATGATATAGATAACCGCTAAGAAAGGATGTTGATAAATTCCACCCCTAAGAGAACAAAATAGGGGATGAAAAATAATACATGACGCGAGCGAAGTCGCGAGCAAAAGCTAGTTTGTTTATATTTGTAAACTTTTCTGTGCAGACTATAAATCAGCTGCTGTCCGAGATGGACGGTTTCCACCAGAACGAGGGCGTGATAGTACTGGGCGCGACCAACCGAAGAGATGACCTTGACCAAGCTTTACTTCGACCGGGACGCTTCGATGTCGAGGTACGGTATACTAGAAAGAAAGAAAGAAAAAAACATTTAAAGAAGAAAAAAAAAATTATTATTTTTCATCATCATTAAAGAGTGTGACAATATAAATATGTTCAAAACTCTTGTAAAAAAAACACGTCCAAGAACTTTAAATATCACCAAGATCCAGAGAAGGAAAAATCTTTACCGATTTTAATAAAATGTTAAATTTAATCTCATCGTAAATGAACTTGTAAGTTTTATGAGAAATAAATTTCTTTAAACATAGTATAACAAAAAGACGGTCAAAACACAAATGACAATTTCATTGTGCTATGACGTCCAAAGTAAATGGACCCACTCAGCATGTGCCGTGGTCTGGTGATGGGACCCTGACGCTGATTTTCCGTGAGCCTGAGTGAGTAGGCGCACGGACATGATCGCTCCCAGAATTTTTTATATAATAATTTTACATAATATAAAATATGATATAACAATACAAAAAAAAACTGTTTTTAACTATAGGTACACAAAAAAAACTATTTTTAACTATAGGTACACAAAAAAACTATTTTTTAACTGTAGGTACACAAAAAACTATATTTGACTATAGGTACAAAAAAAAAACTATTTTTAACTGTAGGTACACAAAAACTATTTTTAACTATAGGTACACAAAAAAACTATTTTTAACTGTAGGTACACAAAAAACTATGTTTGACTATAGGTACACAAAAAACTATTTTTAACTGTAGGTACAAAATGCTATGTTTGACTATAGGTACACAAAAAATCTATTTTAATTATAGGTACACAAAAAATCTATTTTTAATTATAGGTACACAAAAAAAACCTATTTTTAGCTAAAGGTACACAAAAAAACTATTTTTAACTATAGGTACACAAAAAAAAACAATTTTTACTATAGGTACACAAAAAAAACTATTTTTAACTACAGGTACACAAAAAAAAACTAATTTTAACTATGAAACTTGAAAGAAAAGCAATAAATGAAATGTTTAAAAATTAAGTTTGGGGTCGGTATTTGAAAAATGTTTTTACCGTTTCCCCCAGGTGAACGTGCCTACCCCGGACTACAGCGGGCGTAAGGAGATCCTCCAGCTGTACCTCGCCGAGTGGCGGCGGCTCCGGGTCTGGATGCGGACCAGCTGGCGCGGGGGACCACCGGCTTCACGGGGGCAGACCTCGAGAGTATGGTCAACCAGGCGGCGCTCAAGTACGTACACATCATTTCTTGATAAGTTCCAGGATGCCGACATATTTTGTGATTCCCTCGGTTCGATCATTGAAAAATTTTCATTTTTGTTTAATGGCTTGTACCTAATTTTTAATATATATTTAATATTATATAATTTTTAATATTATATTATATATCTTTTAAATGTTATCTTTATTGCTGTCTTTTATTTAACATTTTAAAGTGTATATTTTTTTTCAGTTTATTTTAAGTTAACATGTAAACGTCTAGGCTTAAATTAGCTGTAAGTTTACAAAGTAATTACTAATAATAAATACTAATAAACATATATGTCGGAGAACATTCAACATTACGTTTACGAATACCTGTTTATTTTTAAACTTAAATGTCAAGCAGTTCGATATTGTTTCTTTTATTTTTATTTTTTTTCTCAACTCGATTGTAAAGACTAGCGTGATGATCGATATTTTTAATTTTATTAATATGGCAGCACTGGTTTGTCGCTGGCCGGATCGGACGGCAGCCATTTTGAGATTTATACTCTTTCCAGCCGCCGAGTAGTAAACACATCTGAAGACATCACGCTCGTCTGGGGATATTTCCACGTGGTTTGATATAAACGTAATAAATCCACATTTGGTTTACACGCCTGCCTTTATTTCGAAGAAACTCTTTGCAATGGACGACCAATCGAGTTTCGACAATGCTCCTTCTGAAGACCCGCCGTTATATATATTTATTAGGTCGTAACCTTAGATGCACATTCAACTAACTAAATGACAATCACGAAATATCAACCGAAAAATGTTCGAGAGTGTGAATGTGCGCTCAAGTACGTGTAAACACGTGTACACACAGCGCCATCTAGCCCCAAGTTAAGCGTGAAGCCTGTATTATGGGTACTAAACAATGGATAAACATACTTATACACATTATTTTCGTAAATACATATATATTCTACATAGAAAACACCCAGACCATTACAAACAGACATGTTCATGCACACAAATGTTTGTACTGCCCGGGAATCGATCCCGGAGTCCTTAGATGAACATTGTACAAACTAGACGCACAATCACGAAAAAATATCAACCGAAAAATTACGAAGAGTTTTTTTTTTTTTTTTTTATACTATAGCAGGCAACGAGCAAACGGCTCATCTGATGGTAATGTCACGCGCCATGTACATTTGCAATACCAGAGGGCACTGAAATGCGTTGCCGGCCTTTCAGCAGGGAATAGACTCTTTTTTTGAAGGTCGCCGGGTCGTATCGCTCAGGAAATATCTCCGGCAGAACTGATTCACAATTTGTCGTTCGTGAAGAAATTACGACAAAAACGCACTGTCGAGGACTTCCATTCATCTAGGTGGTGAGGATGAAATTTGAGTTTGCCTGAAGTGCGGTGGTGAAATGTAGCAGCCGGAACAAGTTCGAATAATTCTCAGAACACTCCCCATGATATACGCGGTAGAAGATGCAGAGCGAGGCCACATCTCTACGCAAACCTAAAGCATCGAGCCGATCGGAATAACGGATCGTTGACGATCCGAGCAGCGCGTCTTTGATGCGGTCAAATGGAAGAAGCTGGTAATGAGGCGCACCTGCCAAAGGTGGGAGCAATATTCCATGTGGGGACGTATTTGCGCTTATAAAGTTGCAAACGATGGCCGACATGAATATCGCTTCGACTGTTGAAGAGTATGGTCAACCAGGCGGCGCTCAAATACGTATACATAAATAAATATCCGCGGGTGCCCTAAGGTATATGATTTGATATTTTTTTTTTCATCCATCATATTTTTACTAACCCTTCTCTTAAGTTTTTGTTTTAACTTAACTAATCCACGGACCAATATTGTCTGAAATAAAGAATTTCATTATTTTTTATATAAACATACTGTTACAAATTGACGTAATTAAAATGACATTAAATATGGCGGCTAATATGTGACCATAGAGTATGACATGCGAATTGTCAAATAGCAAAGAGTCTAGTATGTTCTAGATAATTCGCGAACTATGTAGAATGACGTCGACGCTTCGAGCTTACGGCGGACAGGTATATAAGGCGGGCCGACGGGTGCGCCGGGAGTCTTGTGTTCTACTCAAGAGCGAACGAAGAGCGAAATACCTGCGACTACAAGGAAGAAGCGAGTGATACAGCGATATCTAAGGGATCGTCGAGTGTGAGATAACAGTGTGAAGAGTTAACGAGTGATTATTACGTGTGTGTGCGGAAAGTGTTGTGTTATAGTGTGCAATGTTAATTACGGATTTTAGTGCGTGCGTTAATTAATTAATTAGTACGAGTGTAAGTGTAATTAGTGTTGTGTGTAATTAATAGTGGTTAATTAATAAAGTGTGTTTCCGTGTTATTCTTCGTGTTTGGCAATAATTTATCCTGAACCCCCAGCTCGTAACAACTATAGAAGATAAGAAAGGTTACGAAGTACCCCACCACAGCTAAAAGCGAGCAAGAGGCGTGATGTCGGCCATTTTGCTTTGCGGTCGGTCCACAGTTTGCGTATAAAATATCGTCGTATATGTGTGTGTGTTGTCGCTGCATTCGAAACACTTTTTTCAGTTGTTTCGTGAACATATCTTATCTATACTTTTTACATAGCTCAAGGTTGTTCAGCGTGCTATGGAGATGGCTATCTTAGGTATTCCCTAAGCGATAGGATCCAAAACGAGGATGTTCGGAGGTGATGACGGGTGTTTGTCCCCAGGGCGGCGATAGACGGTGCGAAAACGGTGACGATGAAGTACCTGGAGGAGGCCCGGGACAAGGTGCTGATGGGCCCGGAGCGGCGGTCGCGGCTGCCGGACGAGGAGGCCAACACCATCACCGCCTACCACGAGGGGGGGCATGCCGTCGTCGCCTACTACACCAAGGTATCGCTCATATTGCTTCGATACATTATAATAAATACCCTGACATTCTCACAGCGCCATCTAGCCCCAAGTTAAGCGTGAAGCCTGTATTATGGGTACTAAACAACAATCAATCAACAGGCCAATCCACTGAAGCGCTTTTTTTTTTCAAAGCATCAAAATTCATATTTTTAGTTTAGTATTTTTAATTGTTTTTTATTATATTTTTGTATATTTTTTGACGTTCATAAGTGCTTTTTGTAAGCCTAATTTGAATAAAGAATTTTGAATTTGAATTTAAACAACGGATAAACATACTTATGTACATTTTTTTTGTAAATACATACATATTGTACATAGAAAACACCATATATATAGCAAGTTTTTATCAGTATGTGTGTACCGAGGAGCCTGTCTTTCACCGTAACACAGGGTAACGTTTTATGTGAGTAAATTTTTATATATAAATGTAAAATGTTTTCATAATGTATATTTGCTCTTTTTAATATTATAATTGTGTTTTCTATTTACAATATGTATGTATTTAAAAAAAAATATATAAGTATGTTTATCCATTGTTTAGTCATCATATTACAGGTCTAATGCTTTGTTTGGAGTTAGATGGCGCTGTTTGAATGTCAGTGGATATTTTTTTTTTTTTTTTTTGTTGTTTACTCACAAACCACCGCAAATAGAACAAAGATATTTGCACCACTATATTCGTCACAACACTGAGTTCACTATGGTATGCTTGTTATGTTATTAATCGAAGTTGACAACTTTTTGGAATAAAAATTACGGAGTGAAATAGAAACGATGTTGCCTCAATGGCGGCGCGGGCGCGATATATTATTTATTTAGAGCGTCGGTGGCTCAGTGGTGTGGACTGTCGCCTTCCTACCGGGAGGGCTGGGGTTCAAATCCCGACACGTACCAATGTATTTTCGAATTTTCGAAAATATATGTACGTTATCCGACGCTCTTACGGTGAAGGAAAACATAGTGAGGAAACCTTCATGCACGCCTGCGAAGAGATTCGAAGGTTGTGCGTGACCTTAGTCGTCCAACCCGCACTGGGCCCGCGTGGACGACTAAGGCCTAATCACCCTATACGGGTAGACTCGTGCCCCTCGGTGGGGACGTTTAATGAGCTGATGATGATTATTTATTCATTTTTGTAAAATACATGGCAGGTCGTCAGTGCTTTTTTAAGAAATCGTTTTTTAAATGCTTGTTTATTTGTTCCAGGACTCGCATCCCCTGCACAAAGTGACGATAATCCCTCGAGGGCCTTCGTTAGGGCACACGGCCTACATACCCGCTAAGGAGAGGTAAGTGTCATGTAGAATACGGGTTTTATGTCATGTGGGCGTGGTGTAGTGTCCCCGTGGCGGGTGTAGTGTCCCCGTGGCGGGTGTAGTGTCCCCGTGGCGGGTGTAGTGTCCCCGTGGCGGGTGTAGTGTCCCCGTGGCGGGTGTAGTGTCCCCGTGGCGGGTGTAGTGTCCCCGTGGCGGGTGTAGTGTCCCCGTGGCGGGTGTAGTGTCCCCGTGGCGGGTGTAGTGTCCGTGGCGGGTGTAGTGTCCCCGTGGCGGGTGTAGTGTCCCCGTGGCGGGTGTAGTGTCCCCGTGGCGGGTGTAGTGTCCCCGTGGCGGGTGTAGTGTCCCGTGGCGGGTGTAGTGTCCCCGTGGCGGGTGTAGTGTCCCGTGGCGGGTGTGTGTCCCGTGGCGGGTGTAGTGTCCCCGTGGCGGGTGTAGTGTCCCGTGGCGGGTGTAGTGTCCCGTGGCGGGTGTAGTGTCCCCGTGGCGGGTGTAGTGTCCCCGTGGCGGGTGTAGTGTCCCCGTGGCGGGTGTAGTGTCCCCGTGGCTATTTACAATATGTATGTATTTAAAAAAATATAGTATGTTTATCCATTGTTTAGTCATCATATTACAGGTCTAATGCTTTGTTTGGAGTTAAATGGTGCTGTTTGAATGTCAGTGGATATTTATTTTTTATATTTTTTTGTTGTTTACTCACAAACCACCGCAAATAGAACAGACTAGACAATCATAATAAAACACAGATCCAAATATTTTCTTCGATTAAATAAAGTCATCATATTGAAATGAGTCAGGCGCTTATCATAAGAGGGAAGTTCCTTTTTCGGGATACCAGAGCAGCGCATGAGATGCCACATGAATCGTTTTTGAATCCGCTCCAAACGCAAAGAATGGGTAGCGTAATGCGGCCTCCAGACGACACTACAGTATTCCAACATACTACGAACGTGGCTGTTAAAAAGCAGTACCTTGGTTTTGTAATTTTTAAAACCCTTAACATTTCGTAGCACAAATCCCAACATCCTAGAAGCCCGACTAGTGATACCAAGCATGTGCGAATGAAATGTAAGTTTCCTGTCAAAAACAACACCCAAATCACGGATTTCCTCTTTCTCTTGGAGCCTTGTGTTACATATATGATAATCTACTACACTATGTTTTCTACAAAATTTTACAACATAACACTTACTAGAATTAAGGGCCATTTCATTATTGTTACACCATTCAACTATTTTGTCTAAATCAGATTGAAGCAGAAGTGTATCTTCATAGGTTTCAATAACTCTACCGAATTTTAGATCATCGGCGTACATAAAGGGATTAGAAAATTTTCACAAGACAGTCTGGTAGATCATTCACGAAGATATTAAAAATATCGGCCCAAGATGGGATCCTTGAGGCACCCCGAGGTTATGAATCTAGGTTGCGACTGGAATCCATTGACAACTATAAAAAAAGATCGTTTGTCTAAGTATGACCCTACCCAATCTATCAAAAGATTACTGAAACCGTAAGCTTCAAGCTTCTGCAGCAGCATCCTGTGACAAACGCGATCGAAGGCTTTACTTAGATCTGTATATATTACATCAACTTGTTTATTGGCATCAAGAGCAGCAAACAGTGTTTCCGAAAAGTCTACTAAGTTAGTATTTGTAGATCTATGCTGCGTAAAGCCGTGTTGATGGTTACTAAGAAAAAGTTTAAAATAGCGTTGTATGCTCGGGGAGATAAGGGATTCAAAAACTTTTGCAAAACAGGACAAAATTGAGATTGGTCGATAATTAATGACAAGGCTTTCGTCACCTGACTTAAAAATGGCCACAATTTTTGCTATTTTCCAAAGTGATGGAAATATTCCATCTGCCAGTGATTTATTAGAGATAGAGAGAGAGAGATTAGAGTAGATTGCAAAAAGCGGTTCAACTAAACACTCTGCACACCTATAAATAAATATTGCCGGGATGGCATCAGGACCAGCGCCCATGCTTACGTTAAGGCCTTTTATTTTTTTTAAGATCACGTCCCGATTCAATTCAGGAGGCAGTAGTTGGGTAGCTCCGCTTTGAAAACGTTTCAGATGATTTGGACTTACATAGTATTGTGAGGCATTGTTTTCACTATTTACATAGACCGAAGCGAAGTTATCGTAGTTCGAATGCCATCGTTGTTGTTGAAAAATTAAGTAAAATATGAACGATCTTACTTGTATGCTGCTGTATGGCGAGTCTCCCGACTCACTGAATGCTTGCTGGATACTGCTGATTCTCAGTGGATACTTGGCTAACCCACCGGAATATTGTAGTTATGCTTGATGATCACTCACTAACTTGTAAAATGATAGTTCACTTGTTAAACTTACACAGGACTGTTCTCGCGAAAGGTCCCGCTAGTACGAAAGCTCGAAGGACCAAAAAAAATGATGTATGGTATATACCACACACACAGGGATGCTAAAGGGTGGTGACTCCGAAGAGAGATAAATAACCGAACCCGTCGAGTGCTGATTGTACACTGCTTTATTAACACTATAAATTTGCTCAATTACAATGTATAGGTATTAATACAAAATAATGCCCGGTTAGCCCATACAGTGCCGTAACCATTTCCTCTTGTTCCATTAGCCCTTATCGCATTATGTAAAAACGTCATTTTTCATACTGCGATAAGAGCAATACTATTTTTTTTCTGAATTATTGGAATCAATAGGTATCATTCAAAGAAACTTTAAAGTCATGATTAAAGGAAACTTTATTATGTCCAACGATAAATTTCACTTAAATGGGGTCAAGTCATAACCTCGTCTTCGTCCAATACTTCGATTGGTTGGAGGCTTTCACTAACGCTGCCCATCGATAGTATTAGAGATACCGTATGCAGATCATAAAGATAGCTTGCGATTTCCGACACAATCTTCACAATCATTCTGCACACCCACATCTCAACTTCAGCTTGATTTCGCGTTGGGTCTGACTGTATGCCTTAATTTGTATGTAGGAAGCATCGCTGTGTTTAAATTTTGCTCTAACTGGAAAATACATATATGTTTGTAGGTACCAAGCCATATACAGCAAAATATATGTATATGTTTGTAGATACCACGTGACTAAGCAGCAGCTGTTGGCGATGATGGACACGATGATGGGTGGCCGCGCCGCTGAGGAGCTCATCTTTGGACCGGATAAGATTACTTCAGGTGAGCTGAGAGTGGCGGTGGAGACTTTTTTATTGAACAGGAGGCAAACGAGCATACGGTTCACCTGATGGTAAGTGACACCGCCGCCTGTGGACATTTGCAGGATCTCATGTCCCAGCAGAAGTGGTAAAGACGGTTAAATTGTTTTCATCTAAGTTTTCTTTTAAGAAAAAACTTGAGCTTTCTTATCTAGATGGGAATACGTAGATGACAAAACTGTGGAATGAATTGGAAGTTCATTCCACAGTTTTGTCGTACGTGGCAGAAGTTGACGACAGAATCGAACTGTGGAAGACCTCCAATCATCCAGGTGGTGAGGATGAGATTTGGAGTTCCTCCAAGATGTACGGTGGTGGAACTTATAAAAATAATATTACTTATAATATCGTCATCATCATCATCAGCTCATTAAACGTCTCCACCGAGGGGCACGAGCCTACCCGTATAGGGTGTATAGGCCTTAGTCGTTCACGCGGGCCCAATGCGGGTTGGACAGCTTCACGCACACCTTTGTATCTTTTCGCAGGCTTGCATGAAGGTTTCCTCACCATATTTTCCTTCACCGTAAGAGCGTCGGATAACCTACATTATAATTTCGAAAATTCGTAAACACATTAGTACGTACCGGGATTTGAACCACAGCCCACCCGGTAGGAGGGCAGCCATTGAGCCACCGACGCTCAAAGGTCTCTTATACCTGGTAGTTTAACTGTATTATATACCCATCACTGTTGCCCTGCTACCGGACTTACTACGTACCAACGTGTTTTCGAATTTGCGAAATTGTATATACGTTATCCGACGCTCTTACGGTGAAGGAAAACATCGTGAGGCAACCTGCACAAGACGCCTGCGAAGAGATTCAAAGGTTGTGCGTGTGCGTGTCCAACCCGCACTGGGCCCGCGTGGACGACTAAGGCCTATTCACCCTCGTACGGGTAGGCTCGGGCCCTCGGGGGGGACGTTTAATAAGCTAATAATGATGATATACCCATCAGGGGCATCGTCGGACCTGAAGCAAGCGACATCAATAGCGTGCCACATGGTCCGCGAGTGGGGCATGAGCGACCGCGTCGGCCTCCGGAGCCTGGAGACCAGGCCGTCGCCGACGCCTGAAGGCCTGGGGCCGGCCACACACGAGCTGGTCTGTATCACTGAGATATCTAAACGCAAATAAACAAGTATGACCTCAACACGTCTAGTTCATTACTCGATAATTCAAAACCAATTAACATGACTGACTGCGGGATTGGTTCACAAGTTCAAAGTCGCTCAACGCGCAATGGAGCGAGCTATGCTCGGGTCTCTCTTAGGGATAACATCAGAAATGATTTAATCCGTAAGAGAACTAAAGTTACCGACATAGCCCGCCGGATCGGCAAGATGCAGTGGCAGTGGGCTGGTGACGTATGTGGCAGAACCTCGGTCCGTTGGAGCAGACGAGTGCTGGAGTGGAGACCGGGGCTCGGCAAGCGGACCGGGGACCGACCACTTGCCTAAGGTCGCTGGGGGAGGCTGGCTGTGAAAAGCGGAGGACCGGGATATCTGTCGCAAATGGGGGAGACCTATGTCCAGCAGTGGACTGATAGGTTGAAGAGAGAGAGTGGCTCTCAGTCCTAGTGCAGATGGCTCTCAGTCCAATACCTTAGTGCAAATTGCAGCTGTTTTTATATGATTATCAAAATTAGCACTTTTATAATTATTTTGTTATAGGCGCTATTTAAAAAAAACTATATTAATTTCACTCCACAAAAACATGGTATAATGATATGAACAATTGTTACAAAATAGTGAATCAATTTTGTAGAAATAGTGCCTGTGAGTCCAAATAGAGCGTCGGTGGCTCAGTGGTGTGGACTGTCCCCTTCCTACCGGGAGGGCTGAGGTTCAAATCCCACACGTACCAATGTATTTTCGAATTTTCGATAAATATACGTACGTTATCCGACGCTCTTACGGTGAAGGAAAACATCGTGAGGAAACCTTCATGCACGCCTGCGAAGAGATTCGAAGGTTATGTGTGAAGTCGTCCAATCCGCACTGGGCCCGCGTGGACGACTAAGGCCTAATCACCCTACGGGTAGGCTCGTGCCCCTCGGTGGGGACGTTTAATGAGCTGATGATGATGATGTGTCCAAATAGTAAAATCATAGCCTATAAATAATAATAATAATAAATAAAAAGTGCTTTATTTCTAGGTATAGTTTTATAAAAATATTGTGATGAAGTCTCCCCAGTAAAAAATAAACTTGTATTGGAAATGACTCGCTTCTTGCCTAAGTTTCTAAATAAACATTATTTTTTTTAACAATTATTACTAAATTACAAACTGAGCTTAATTTTTTTTTACAATTGTTAATTACAAACTATAAACAGAATTAAACATATTTTTGGCTTCACAACCCATGCCATCATGGATGATTATCAGAAAGAAAGAAGAAAGAAAGAAAAACTATTTATTGACCTTTACAATAAAAAATACACAGTCGAAAAAAACATTACATATTACTACGCACTTATTTTTTAAAATAAAACTATAAACACACAAAAAAAAAAGGTCAAAGGGTTCCGTCTCAGCTTAAGCCAATTCATGACGTCATACTATATAAAATGCATGGAAATTTGAATGATCGAAATAATAAGCCTATCCCCGTTGACGCAGAGGTGCTTACGCCTCGTGTAGTGTAATACTAAGTTGTGACGTAACAGGTGGACGGCGAGATCCGCAAGATACTGGCGGAGAGCTACGAGCGAGCGAAGGCGATATTGCGCGCGCACGCCAAGGAACACAAAGCACTCGCCGAGGCCTTGCTCAAGTCAGTATATACATACATACGTATATCGCAGCTTTCATATTATAGGGGCACTATTCGAAAAACACGGTTGTTGGGAAAACGCGTTTGAAGATTCTTGAGCGCTTCTGTTCTCACAAAATCAGTCATAAATAAATTACCGGGTAATTGTGAAATTACCGGGTATATAAGACCTAACATCTGTTGTCTCGGGTGTCGGGTGCAGTGCGGCATTGATGGAGGATAATAAGTCTGTCAGTTGTTGGTCTCCTTTAATGCCGCTCTGTCATGGTCTGGCGTATCACTTACCATCAGGTGAGCGTCCAGACCGTTCTGTACACTAATAAAATAACATTAAAAAAAATTGCAAAATAAAAGAATATTAGAGTATGTCCGTTAGTTATGAATTACTTATTGCATATTGTGTACTTTCACATGTGTTGTTATTCTAATGTTTATCAATGTTGTGTACGCCTATAAGGGTATATGTACCAGACCTTAACCTTTAACTAAATGTTGTCCAATGTTGTGTATATATACTGTTGGTGTACCTTTTTAAATAAATAAATAAATATTAAGTTTATCCCAGCATTATAAAAACGACATACTACACGGAAATATGAAGAAGGCATAAACTAAGTTTTTGCGGCTTCATTGCACGTTCTGACTCTTTCTATCAAGAGCGTCAAGTAGATGTGTTGATTTTGGACCCGTTTATAAGTAAAACTAAAAAATGCTTATTTTTGAGATGTGCTCCTATAGTATCATCATCATCAGCTCATTAAACGTCCCCACCGAGGGGCACGAGCCTGCCCGTATAGGGTGATTAGGCCTTAGTCGTCCACGCGGGCCCAGTGCGGGTTGGACGACTTCACGCACAACCTTTGAATCTCTTCGCAGGCGTGCGCAGGTTTCCTCACGATGTTTTCCTTCACCGTTAGAGCGTCGGATAACGTACATATATTTTCGAAAATTCGACAACACATTGGTACGTGGCGGGATTTGAACCTCAGCCCTCCCGGTAGGAGGACGACAGTCCACACCATTGAGCCACCGGCGCTATAGTATGAAAGGTGCGATATATAATATAATAAATATAGAATGAATAGCTTTGTCATAAGAGCTTGTAATGCATTCAATGCCAATTACAATCATATAGACATCTTTCATGAAAATGTGAAGCGGTTTCGTTATATTTTACAAAATCATAAGCTTGTATAAGTGAACTGTAGTAATTTCTTTTCTCTTTCTTCTTAGTAAAATGTTAAAAATATGTTTTCTTTATATCCTTTTTCTAATATCGAACATATTATTATGATCGAAGTTAATAAATGTATGTATGTGATTTTTGTTCATGCTTTGTATTTTTGTGTCTAGCTTAGCAGTGGAAATTTTTAAATGCTTATGTATTATGTCATGTACACTAAACACATGTATTATATTAAGCTGTTAATTTCCTTAATAAAGATAAATAAATATATACTTAGATAATGAACTATCTAAATGGACAATCACGAAGAAATATCATCCGAAGTATGCCCGAGCCGCTTGACACATACGACTTGACTTGTTATATCATTTTAACCAGCAACATACGTGATTCTTCAATTTAAAATAACAAAATTCAATTTCTTCTATACAAATAATAATAAAACGAGTATAAACTTATTAAAAATAAATTCGTTTTACATATATAACTACACTAAAACGAATATATGCTTATTTAAAGATTATTCAAATTACATATGTAACTATACNAGCTATTTTGAATATTACATGGGAATACCGCTTTTAAGTTCATTCTGTTTGTTATCGTTTTGAATGACACATTTTCCACGGAAATGTGTGCACTACAAACCTGCACTTTGACTACCATTTGCTGCATAGTAAACATTTTAGAAGCATAAAACATGCTATAGCAGTATACTTGTACAAGGGAGAATTGGTACGAAATGCTTGAAATATATATATTTCTCTAATACAAAAATACGTACATTTATTGAAATAAAGTTACAATGAAAAACATGAAAACATTGTTCGATGATGACTGTGTTCGGTGGTAGAGTCACAAAAAATATGATAATAATAACAATTGACGATTCAAAAGTATCTGTAACAGATTTATTTGAATAAAGATTTTTTTCTTTTTCTTTCTTTCTTTCTTTCACTGCTTAAGTTTTATTAACTGTGCCCGTCTCCGTTCTACAGATGTAACAGGTTATTTCTTACATATAATACAGATAATAATATAATACAGATCAGGTTAAGAATATCATGTCTTCTAGAAAGCAAATACCTGGTGCGCAGAGATACAGACATTGGGTCAAGTAAGTTATTAGTCTTCTTCGATTAAAGATTTTCAACATGTATGATGCTAGTGAAAAAACTTTTCTTTAATACTATCAGTAAAATTACAAACTTTAATGAACATTGTAATAGCCACTTAGATAGAACAATGAACTAACTAGATACATAAACACGAGGTAACGTCAGCCAAAAAATTCCCGAACCGTACTATGCATATTATACTATACGTATTGGTATTGTTACCTTTATAACATGAAATTATTAATTTCAATATTGACCTTAACGCGTCACAGTTAAGTTACAAAAGGGTGCACAAGCACACTACTATGTCATTATGACATGTGAAATTTGAATGAATATTCTGCCGGACCGACACGATGGGCAGAATTTCCGAAGACACTTTTTGAGTGAAATTGTGCAGCTATTTGATTTATTATTTATATCTAAGAACTGCAGTAATTCTACTTATTTAATTGGAATGAAACTGTTTAAAAAACTATAAATTTAGTATTCCAGTGCAATTTTAATATTTTTTCTTCATGCATATGAATATAAATACGCTACAGACAATGAAACAATTTAAAAAAAAACTCTGTTTGTTCGTTCCGGGTTATTTCTGAAACGGCTGGATGGATCTGGACGGGATTTTTTGGCAGGTAGCTAATGAGATGAGGAAAAACATAGACTACTTGTACAACATAGGTTATTTTAGACTTTGTATTTTGGAAAAATAAATCAATGTTTTACCGCGCGGTGGCAGAGTGCCACGTGACTTAACGAAGCGCTTTTAGGTTATGTTATACTGCGGGAGAACATCTTATATCGCGGGTAAAACCGCGGGGAAAAGCTAGTATATAATATACACGACTCGTTAATCCATAATCGGGAAAATGAGCTCTATATTTTCGTCTTACACATCTTTTATTTGCATTGTTTCGAATTTGCTGATAAATCATTACTGCAATCTATACTAATACATAAAGCTGAAGAGTTTGTTTGTTTGTTTGAACGCGCTAATCTCAGGATATACTGGTTCGATTTGAAGAATTCTTTCAGTGTTAGATTGCTTATTTATCGAGGAAGGCCTATACTGTATATCATCACGCTACGACCAACAGAAGCGGAGCAGCAATGAAGAATGTTTCAAAATAAGGGGGTTTTTTTCATACTTGGAGCTTCCGCTGCGTACGCTGAGTAAACGGTTAAAGTTTCACAAAAGTCCTGTACGAGAGTATTGTTCTCCTTTTAAAGATCTACAAAAAAGTCCCCGCCGGCATATGTCTATCTTTTAAGGTTAGCTCATTTTAACATATTTTTTGCTAAAAAAAAATTCTGAAATTGACCCCGAAACCTTTAAAGTTGGATGGAGGGGAATCCTATGTATAGTGTTACATATATATATATATATATATATATATATATATATAAGTTGGGTTGGTTATAAAGTTGGGCGAGGATTTGTATGAAATATATATATCTTATTATCCAAATAATTATAAATTAAATGAAGTGGTACCGTGTTATCCCGAATTTAAAGCGAGCGAAGCCGCGGGCAAAAGCTAGTATCTAATATTACCCTCCACCGAGACGGCCATTCGTGCCCGAGCATCCTTTCCCATACTTAAAACGTCTTAGTTCAGCACTAACAGTATTTAAATAAATTTGCGTCTGAAAGTAGATGTAGTGTCAAAAGTAGAAAGTGGTATGTTAGGATGGTATGGACACTTGGAGCGCATGAGTGAAAGGAGAATAGCAAAGCAGGTTCGTTGTGCGAATGTAGAAGGATACAGCCGGGGACGACTCAGAAGGACTTCCATGACCAAATTGGTCAAGTCCTTAAGAAGGCTGGGGTCCCAAGTAAAAGAAATAAAAGCTAGTATTGATGAAAAGATTGATGGATGTGAATGAAGCTAGGGAAGTATGTCAGAACCGCGCAAAGTGGCGTTCCATCATCTCTGCCTGAGCCCCCTGGGACCTAAGGCGTGAGCTTTTTTTTATACTTGCGTTACAATTAAAACAAACATACTCGTACATACGGTCGAATTGAGTTACCATCTTTTTTGAAGACAATTAAAAATAGGCTAAAAAAAGCTTGAGCGTCGGTGGCTCATTGGTGTGGAATGTTACGTTCCAATCGTGTTGGTGCAAGTTCAAATCCCGCCACGTAATGTGTTTTCGAATTTCCGAAATTATATTATCCGACGCTCTTACGGTAAAGAAAACATCGTGAGAAAACCTGCATATGCCTGAGAAATTCATAAGATGTGCGTGAAGTCGACTAAACCGTACTAGGCCTGCGTGGGCGACTAAGGCCTATACACCTGTTGGAGACTTTAATGAGCTGCTGATAATGAATGAAGCTTAGTATGAGCTTGGAAACAAATTGAAATATATAATTTTATTTCTTTTTTCCACATGCGTCAGGTAAAAGAAATATTTTTGATGGTGTGGGGAGGGATTATTAAGGCTGTATTTAGTCCCTTTGTTCCATAATAATAAAAGCGGTAGGACAATACTTATCATATGAGAAATCAAAGGTTCCCTTTTGGGTCCAGTAACCTCTTAATATTACATTTGGATCTACTTTTACTTTCGTCTTGTAATATTACAGTCAATCGGCAAAGTGTATAATGCTCTTTTCACATAAAATTGTCTTCTTTGTTTTGGATTTTTTTTTAATAATTATATGCTATACAACACGATAAATACATAAAACATGGTACGATATTAGAAAGACATATTGCACTTTGATTCATGTTTTGTTCACTGTGATAAATGTCTCATTTTTTATATACGCGATTTAAATAATTAATATCTGCTAACATTCGCCGAGTGCCATTTAGTCCCAAACAAAGCATTAGGCTTCAATATGGGTACTAAACAATGGACAAACTTACTGATATACTTCTTTTTGTAAATTCATACATATTATACATAGAAACACCCAGATTAACAAACAGTTATTCATGCACATAAATGTTTGTACTGCCCGGTAATCGACCCGGAACCCTTGATGTGGTAGCCGACGACTCAACCGTTACAACAAATGGGTCGTCAATAATTAGCTAATATAACGTATAAGGGGAAAGGTAACAGAGACGAATTCTTTTCTCTTAATTGTACAGAAGTAAAATTATTGAACTCGTGATTATCTTAGACATTGGTCTAAGATAATCACGAGTTCAATAATTTATAATTATTATATATTTGAATGCCAACCGATGCAAACTCGTCATTTTAAGTCATAAGTATAAGGACATATTTCGTATATTTTTTCATTTTACTATGTGGTAGACTCGGTGCTAAGTCGGTCCGTAAAACAGAAGCGTTTTGCACTTCAGTGCTTCTGTGGTTCGGGATGAGGGCACTGTAGCTAGTAAAAATACAGGGCATAAGAGACCATCTACGTCGTAACGGGCCCCATGCAGTGATGAAGGATAATAATGACTGCCGACTGCTATTATTTTTTTATGACTGCTACTGACATGGTCAGGCGTATCTCTTACTACCACTAGGCGAACTGACCGTTCTATTTACTTATGACATAGAACAATTCTATAATGTATTATATTGCTGGCTGTTAATTAATTATAAAGTTAACCCTAACTGGAATGCACATTTTTCGTATTTAATTTTGCATAATAAGATGCAAGCTGATAAAATTATTAAAGTGCATGTAAAATATACTACTGATGTTTACAATTATTATAAATTAACCAGTATGGCTTAGCCATAAAAGTGGATAGTATGATTATATTAAAAAACAAACAAGAAATATGTCCAATTTCCGATTCCTAACAAGTTCTTGTATGGAGACCGGTCCGATGGACCGACGACTTCCGAAAGGTCGCCGGTAGAGGCTAGATGAAGAAATAGGAAGACCGGGATATCTGGTACAAAACGGACCTATGTCCTGCAGTGGACAGCGATAGAGAGAGGTAACAGCATCTTGTTACCGGAACTATGTATTACGGAAATCCTAGTACAGGTTCCGCTCCCGCGCAATTGCTACCTGCATGCATAATCACGTTAGATTTAATTTAGTACTGAAGCTGTTTACCTTTATGATCTACGTCATATAACGATCGACAGGTAAGTAGTTGATTTACAAACAATACGAGTTGTTTTTTTTTCGCAAGGTTACTTTTATGATTATGATAAATGATTCAAAGATTATTTAAAATATATATCTATATTAAAATGATATGTTACATACTATTACAACATATAATTTTACCTACCTACCCACCTATAGCTTAAGTACGAGTAATTTTTTGAAGCATATTTGTTATAACAATTCTCAAATAATATTTAGTTAGGTTAAACGCCACTTTGAAAATTACTGCGCCCTATTACTGGTTCTATAATCTTTGTTAATACCTAAAATATCGTATGGTACACCTACAATTTTACTGAATATTAATGAGTATTTTACATTGATGTAAAATTAATATAATTCCATATTTAAAAAACACGATGTATGTAATGTGCCCATACCTAACTAACATATATCCCGGTCTCCCGCTTATCTCTTTTACCTTTCAGCGACTTTTTCCAAATGGGCGTCCTACGAGTACGCTACGCTTTCCAAGACGCGGTCTACTTTAGAACACGTCAGCTCCAACGGCCATCCGTATTGCGACATTTGTGACCATTCCACTGCCACTTCGAGTAGCTGATCCGTTGAGCTATGTCGGTAACTTTATTTCTCTCTCCTGAATAACACCATTTGCTATTGTATCCCTGAGAGAAACCCCGAGCATACTCGTAAATCACTCCATTGCCCGTTAAGTGACTTTAACCTTGTGAACTAATCCCGCGGTTAGTGTTCAGGACGTATCTCACTCACACTTTCCTTGCGGAATTGCAAGTATTGCGGATCGTTTAAGGTACAAGGTTACTTTCCGAAAAAATCATACTTAAATGATGATTATTAATACATCATCATCATCAGCTCATTAAACGTCCCCACTGAGGGACACGAGCCTACACGTATAGGGTGTCTAAGCCTTAGTCGTCCACGCGGACACATTGGTACGTGGCGGGATTTGAACCTCGGCCCTCCCGGTAGGAGGGCGATCCACACCAGGAGTCCACACCATTGAGCCACAGACGCTCTAATATTAATACAATACCTAATAATGTTTCCCTTCTATAATAATTATTGTCAATTTTAATTATTCCTTAAACCGCACATGAATCAGTTAATATCGATACAGAATACGGTCCTCAATCACAGAAACTGAGCGCTACTAAAACTGACAGCCGGCGGTACATAATCGAGAATTCAGTGCTCATTTCCATGACGAGCTAACAAGTCGCTAAGTGATTTATCCAGTCCGATGCCGTGTTAATTATTAATATTCCATTAAAACCATTAATGTTCAAAATACGTGGTACGACCCAACTACTATAACGGTGGCATTAACATTTAATGTTATATGAGGCACATTAATCTAGCCAATGTCTCCGAAAGCGTTTTATGGTTTTTGTACGTGCGAAACATACGTACACACCAACTTAAGTAAATAAAAAAGCGATGTGATAATCAAGAGCTAATGAATTATATACATTTGATAAGATAATCCCAAAGTCTACAAAGGGTGCGAGCCTACCCAAAACCAATAAAGCAAGGAATTGTTATTTCTTATAAAAATCGACGACCCATATGGTGTAAAATATAATTTCAAAAATGCGAAGATATTGGTATGTGGCGGGGTTAGAACCTGCACCATCCAGATCGGAAGCCAACGGTCCACACCAATGAGCCACCGACGCCCAAAACTATGTTATTGAAATTGATTTATACAAAATAATATGACGACGAATTTATAAATTAATTCTAAACCTCTAGTCTTTTATGAAAAAAGTACATGTGACAGTTTTACAATGAAGTAATGTTTTAATGTGTAGCTATTTATTCAAACGGATCTAATGCCGTGTTACACTAGTTTGCACAATACAAAATAACTTCACTTAGTTCAGTGTAATGCAAAAGGGGAGCATTTTATAAAATCCAACAAACATGCACCCTCCAAAGTTATACACAAAATAAAGTGAGAACGAACGTCAAAGCGAGATCCGCTAGGATATGCAGAAAGTATTTACAAACGCGCTTCCTCCAAACTTGGCGGGAGCGCATACAAAGTATTTTCAAGTTTCACCTTTTAAATACATCCATACATTGCCGGCAACGGCGTTGAAATTCACAAAATCATTTTGCAATTCTGTTCAATTTCAAAGTTTTAATCACGTCCGCTTTGTAAATTGACTGTTCAACCTTCGATTGCTAATAAGCTGCTAGATTGCTTGGCGCTAGTGAAAATTTAACAGGGTAATAACAGCTTACGTGCACTACTAGCACTTAGGACTATTCTATTTTACTTTATCAGCTTCTACCGCGTCGCTGGAGGGAACAGACCGAGCTACAATATGCCTATGGGTTTATTTTCTTTATGTAACAAAAGTGTACAGGACCGTCAGGAAGCTCACTTAATGGTACACTTACCATCACTATACGCCTGAACATTACAGAGCATCATTGAAAGAGACCAACAACTGACAGTGATTATTCTGCATCAATACCGCTCTGCGCCCGTCACCTGAGACAACAGATGCTAGGTCTCCTTTACCCGGTTATTTTAATAGCTACAGAGGCCTCATCCCGAAACCGAAAAGTGGCACTTCAACTTCACGAGACGATGTCTGGCACTGCGGCGGAACCCACCTAGACAACTCAGTATTGAGTCTACCATTAGGTTAAACAGTAGCCCACTACGCGAGTTCAATGTGGATTGGTAGTTGTTAACGACTTCTATCTTAAGATTATAACCGGGATCGACAGCCATTTTTTTACATTTTCAGAATAGTCTGAAATATTCTATCCAATCCAGATTATTATTTAAACCACGGATGCTGTGGTTTACATTATTTAACGATGTACACTAACGATGTCCGCGATGTAATATCAAAGTGAAATTCCACCAAAACCAATATCCCGAATATCACACATTTATTTGGTGCCAATTAAATGTGATATTCACGTGTGCAACAACTATATTTGGGGCAGATGTTTGAACAGTAAATACTCAAAATACCGAACATTAATCAGTATTTCAATTAGACTCGGATGAAATGTCCAATTATGAATATAGTGTTAATGATTCTTTGGAAAATATATTTCAATGAAATACGATATTCGAATTGAATTGAAGTATAATCGTCATGAATTGAATATAATTTGGTACAATATAATTCGGTTGACCCTGTCATCCATTAACTTAAAGGACGATATATGTCAAAGCTCAACTGATAGTCTTTGATAAAAAAATAGAATTATGCTTCTGTTATATTGAATTGCCAATTATATATATACTAATATTACAAAACTGAAGAGCCTGTTTTAACGCACTAATCTCGGGAACTACTAGTTCAATTTGGAAAATTCTTTCAGATCTAGAATTCTATTCTAGCAGAATAGAAATAAAGGCTATTATATCATAATCAGCTCATTATACGTCCCCACCGAGGGGTCGGAGCCTACCCGTGTAGGTAGTTTCGAAAATCGTACGTTTATCCGACGCTTTTACGGTGAAGATAAACATGGTGTGGAAACCTGCGCACGCCTACGAAGAGATTTAAGGCATATGCGTGAAGTCGGCCATACGCACTGGGCCCGCGAGGTCGACTAAATCCTAATCACTCTTTACGGGTAGACTTGTGCCTCTTCGGTGAGGGACGCCACTACTTTTACAGGCATGACCAAACGCGTTTATTTGCGTAAAACTGCGATACCGGAATTGCGAGGGTGCAACGTGAGCTGTCAACAAAGTCAATAGTTACTTTAAAGCTTCGTGACAAAGTAACGCGAACAATATGTCCGCATGCAGCAAAATTAACTTGTGTTGCAGCCCAAATAGATTCGCCCAAATATATATATATATATATACGTATCCAAATACCATGGACGTACAAAAAAGAAAGAACTTTCGTTAATAGCTACTGTCTATGACGTAATTTTGTATTTTATTTGTAGTATAAAAATTACTGTTGTGTTGTAAACTAAAAAAAAATACTCCGTTAACATCAAAACTCACAGAGATTTTTCAATTCTAAAAATATAATAATGGACTTTCCCAAAAACGCTTCATACAATTGGCTACCTAGTTATGACGTCACGCATCAGTAATTAGTACGCATAGTTTGTGAATTTTGTACTACAACTATATTAAATTTTTCGTTTATTCAAATGGTATAATAGCAAAAGTTGCTTTACGTTATATGTGTTATCCTTTGGTTTACAATTTTTTAACAATTAATGTACTTTAAAAATGGACCTGCCCATCTAACTTTGAAGGCTAATAAAATTCATAAAACATGATTTTTCGAGCTGAGAGTAAGCACATCGTTATTTTAAACCCAGATTTGTAATAATATAAAATAGTTTTTACGATTCCAGGACCCAGTCATCATGCCTATTGTTCATCAATCAACTATCCGTAATTTCTGGATTGTTTTCTTTTTGATGACTGCGGTTTTTAACCAATTTCACAAATCAGGGCATGCTCTTTTTTAGATTTTTCCCTAACATAATAAATGGCCCTGTTGACAGATGCGCGGCAAATGTATTAATATTTTTTGGCTTTACATACAAAAACTGGCCGAATTTTAACACACTTATGCTTGCGTGACGTATTTTTATATGTCCAACGCAAACACAAAATAAAATTAATTTCGGGTGACGGTATATGGATTTCTTAATGCAAATGATAGAAGCTATCGAAAATGACGTTTAAGACCTTACATGGCCATTTTTTAACTTTCGGAGTAGATATCAAAATTGAATAGGAACTACTCAAAAAATATAATAGAAAAATTTTAATATATGAAATGACTGGACAGGCGTAATATTTTAATTTTCGATGACATAGCGGCTAGCGAATTAAGTGGACAATCACAAAACAATAACCAATAGTTTCGGCTGTTTGCTCTAACCTAAAAATACATTCCGTAACCCCAAACATCACCTCCGCAATGCCACTCACCTGCTTCTGCTGCAGGAAGCAATGCATCGCCTGTGTGACGTCAGCCGCGTGTATCGAGTTGTGGTACGGGTTGGTGCTGTGGTAGCCCTCCTCGATCAGACTGAACAGCTTCCATGCCTTGGCCGCGTCCAGCTTGAAGTATGACAGCAAGCCGTAGATGTGGAAAAGATGCACGCACAGCACTGGCAGGCAGCGGCCTAGTGAAAATGAAAGAAAATTTAATTTTGGGATTTGTTTTCTTGTTATAGGAACTAAACTACAAACGCAGCATAATGGCGGGCAGCAGCATGGTGAAAAATAAAAATATAAATGGAAATTTGTTTCTTTTAAAATGACTTTAATAAATAAAACGGTAAACACAAACGGCCTGCTGAAATAATTACGATACTGGGATTTTGTTTTAAATGATATTATCAAACAAATGAAAAATACAAACGCAGGATAATGGCAGGCAGTGTCTGGTAAAAAGAAAGAAAATTGAAAATTTTGAACTTTCTATTTTTTAAATGAAATAACAAACAAAAACGATTGATGCTTTCGTTTTTGACATCAATACAATCGCAGCATATAAAGAGCGCTATTTAAAATTAACGATAACAAAAATTTAAACGTGACGTAATCGACAAGGTTCATACATATACGCTGGTTAACCGAACTCTGATAGATAATACAATTATTCGCATACTTTATTATTCACAATCATACGCATATGTTTACAAAAGAAGAAAAATCTATGGACTGATATTTATTTCAAATAGTATTTTAATATTTTGATATCATCCATTTTTCAAAATTTTACAGGGAATCCTAAATTTTCAGAAAACCTGTTAATAAATGAAATGATAGGTCTTATGAAGTTATTATATTATTAATTGATACGAATTCATAGAATTGATTTTTATTATTCGTAGGCATGGACGTATAAAAAAATGCAGAGGGAGTCTCGCTGACAACAAAACTGTGTGAAAATTAGGCCAGTTTGCTATGGAAAAATAAGACATTTGGCTGACATCTTTCAACAGAGCCGAAAAAACCTGATGAAAGAATATGGCTTGCCTAGTACAATTATGCAAAACCTAAGTGACCAAAAGGAAATACAAGAGAAATTACTTTTCGTAGTTAAATAACAATTCGATGACATATTTCCCATTTCAAGCATGAAAATTAATCCAAAAATATCATATAATTATTTGTCAAACTAAAATACACAGCAGCAGTCTTTTCGGGCACACGTTTTTTGTATTTATGACACTCCGTCCAAATTTTTTTAACATCAATGTTCGTAGGATTTTTTTTTGGTAGTATCCATATACTGAGAACAATAATTTGAATTTAAACATTAAGAAAACAAAATTGATTAAATTTCAAACTAAACAAAGCCATAGATGTAGTCTTAAAATAAAATGTAAAAATAACGAAATAGAAAGTGTATCCACCACTAATTCTTAGGGATAATAATTGATGAATGCTGTAGTTGGAAGCCCCATATTACTACATAGTTAATAAAATAGATAGGTTTATATTGCCCTGAACAGAATCAGGCAAGTGGCATCCAAATCAGCTGCTACTGCGCTTATCATGGCTATGTAGTTCTGTCATACGATATGGTATTATAATCTGGGGTAATTCTGTAGATAGCATAAGAGTCTTTAAGGTTCAAAAGAAATGTGTAAGGAGCATATGTGGCGCAGATTACCTTGAAAGCTGCAAACCTTTATTTAAAATATTAAACATTCTACCTTACTGCCTGTACATTTATGAAATATCGGTCTTTGTTCATAGATACCAAGCCTATTTGTAAAGAAAAGCTCACAATGTATATAGAGGCAGGCAAGGCGAACAATTGTGTGTTCCGTATCAAAAATTGACATTATATTCGAAAAACGTGTATTGTATGGCAATAAAAATATACAATAAAGTACCTGACATTATTAAAAAATTACCAATTAACAGATTTAAAGTCCAATTGCATAAATTCCTCATAAAATATATGTACTATTCAATTAATGAATTTATGGAAGACAAGAGAAATGTTAATTGACATTTTAAATTATTTAACTTTTTTTTTTGACATGTTTTACTAATTTGACATCAACGTTGTTTTTTCGTTTATTTGACATGAATATTATGTAAACAAAGACCAATTTTATTTGAGTACCTATTATTAGAATTGACTTACGTATTTTGAATGTTATGCTGAAATGTAATTGATTAGTTTTTGATATGTTTTACTAAATGGAAAATAAAATTATATTGACATGATGATGATAATGAGGTATTTTGCATGCAACGAAATGTAATTGATAAGTTGTAATAACTTTATTTAAAAAAAAATGTTTGTAAAAATGTAATCTTAAAATTTGCGCGTCGTGCTATCGATAGAATATGTTGGATTTTAACTGTGTACGATCTTATTGTTACCATATTCTGGCAAATAAATATTTTATTATTAATTATTATTATTATATACTACGTATAGGATTTTTAACATCAATTCTGTAAGTGGAAAAATCCTAGATGGCGCTGTGTGAATGTCTGTGGATTATTTATTATTATTTATTAAATGCATGCCATTAATAAAAACAATGTCTATTTGTTTACCGTAGTAGGGCTATAATCGAATCAACAACACAACAACATAATCCCTTTAATGTTTCTGCTTTAAAAGGATTTTCCTGGTGAACATAAAAGGGGCTGTTAAAATAGAGTTAAAAGGGCGGTAAATATTGTTTGCACTGTAAGGCAATAGTACTAGATTCACAGAAAATTGTATCAGCCTATAACGTCGTACTGGAAGGCATAGGCCTTTCCGCTATTAGTGTACAGGACGGTCAAAACGCTCACCTGATAGTAAGTGATACGCGTAACCATGACAGAGCGGCATTGAAGAAGACCAACAACTGATAAAGAGCTCTTATTTTTTGAGATATGGAATTCATGTTATTTTTATTGCGATTTGTATCTATTCATTTTGCATACCCTGCTCATAATCTTTGTGAACGCCACTGCGCAAGCTAATACGAGTTTATAGTTATTTACAAAGGGTCCTAAAACAGCCGCACTTCAAACAAACCACTTTGATATGTGCAAGTTTTCAAATTACAACGATGCTAAGCTTGCACAAATCGCGCGTTATTTCGATATGAAACTTGGCGCAATTCTTGGCGTATGTATCATCAGCTCAAAAACGTCCCCACCGAGAGGCACGAGCCTACCCGTTAAGGGTGTACAGGCCGTAGTCATCCACACGGGCCCTGTGCTAATTGGCTGTCTTCACGCACAACTTTTGCGCAGGTTTCCCCACGATGTTTTCCTTCACCGTAGGAGCGTCGGATAAATGTACATATAGTTTCGAAAAAACATTCGTACGTGGCAGGATTTGAACCTGCTCCCTCCAGATCGGAAGGCAACAGTCCACACCAATGAGTCACAGACGCTCTCCGCTGAAGGGTGTAGAAATGTCATGTAAATTAGTAAATAAATATCCACTGACATTCACACATCGCCGTCTAGCCCCAAGTTAAGCGTGAACCCTAATATTAAAAGCAAAATTGCGGCCCAGGTGCGGCGTAGTTAAGCTCATCGGTTTAAGTTTTGCTGTGCAAGCGACAATTTGCCACGTAAGTTAGTTAAGCGACGTCGGCTGCCATGGCTTAAACTTGTTATCATATAAACATTTTACCACTTCCAAGTTAATCAAATTGAGTGGCTGGCTTTGAAGTTGCATCGATATGTTATATAATTGAATTTACCTCGACTTTGGTGAAAGACGCGTCTGTATCTATTTTATATTTACTTATTTAATGATTAATATTCAACCTATCGCAGTCCACTGCTCGACATAGGTCTCCCCCATTTTGCGCCAGATATCCCGGTCCTCCACTTTTCTCGTCGAGCCTCCACCAACGACCTTTCGCAAGTCGTCGGTCCATCGGGCCGGAGGGCGTCCTACGCTACGTTTGCCAAGACGCGGTCTCCACTCCAGAACTCGTCTGCTCCAACGGCCAGCGGTTCTGCGACATACGTGACCAGCCCACTGCTACTTCAACTTGCTTATCTGGCGGGCTACGTCGGTAACTTTAGTTCTCTTACGGATTAAATCATTTCTGATCTTATCCCTAAGAGAGACCCCAAGCATAGCTCCATTGCGCGTTGAGTGATTTTGAGCTTGTGTACCAATCCCGCTGTCAGTGTCCATGTCTCAGCTGCATATGTTAGTACGAGTAGGACGTATTTAATGATTACACCTCATAAAACACCGGCGTCTATTTAACGCCACGATGGTATAACGTTATGAAAAAGCTAGGATTTCATTAATATTTATAAAATACAAATACAAAAATCTTTATTTATAGCAAACATTTACATATGTATATTTGAATTACATTTATATATGTGAATGAATCACAAATTGTTGAATTTGAGGTCTCATTCTTTTAAGTTAAATAACCTGTAGCAGAATAAGACCGCTCCCCTCAAGACATGACGCATGACTTGTTACAATTAAGATATATAGAGTTGATTAAATAAGCATATGAAAAGTTATTGGATATATATATACAGCATAAAAAATGTTTCATTTATTTAAGTTATTGCAAGAAGAATTATTTTAATTATATCCTATCAAAGTCAACGTTAAAATCAATTTATTCAATATAGGATTCAAATAAGCATTTACAAATAATATTCACCAATCAGATTTTAAATTGAGCCGAACCAAACCTAAAAAGCAAATAAATTGCGTTTGAATAAGTGTAGATAAAAATAAGATAGAAATCTACAGACATCGCGTCGTGCGAAGGGTGGAAAGCTGGGATTAAAGAAGTGGGATTTAAAGCGCAATACTAGATACCTAATCCTAGAAGTGCACTTCGATAGGTTGGTAAACTATGTAAACATAACGAATAAATCAGCCTAATGTTCCTAATATAATCAACGCTTCGTTCGAAAGTAGCTACCGAATAATTGAATTATTCAAAAGAATATTTACTTATGATTTTGCGCAGTTGAAACATCGACAAGCAATATGGCGACTATAAAAGTAAAAGTAGGCCACATCTCATACAAATATTACAATATATTCATCTTATGTACTGTCACTGCATCCACCTATAGAATCTGAATGTTAAATGAAGCGAGTTCAGAAATCGCACCACATCAAAATGTAGGTTGAATTGAAATTCTAATACGACGTATGATGAAATTGTTCTATGCATTCAAGGAGGATCGTTGTACCGCAACGGGTATTTTGTATAACATGCGTTTCTAGAAGGAATACTCGAACACATAGGTATCAACAATGGCGACATTTTCACAGTATATTTTTATTGTCTTTTTTGTAAAATAAATAAATACTTGAAATCTGGATTACATGTTCATAAACGCATCATAATGACATAGAATCAAGTTCGTATATTATAATAACTTCAAAAACTATCATCATCAACAGCTCATTAAACATCCCCACCGAGGGGCACGAGCATACCGTATAGGGTGATAAGGCGTAAGTCGTTCACGCGGGCCCAGTGCGAGTTGGGCAACTTCATGCACAACCCTTGAATCTCTTCGCAGGCGTGCGCAGGTACATATAATTTCGAAAATTCTAAAACACATTGGTACGTGGCGGGATTCGAACCTTAGCCCTCCCGGTAGGAGAGCAACAGTCCGCACCATTGAAACACCGACGCTCTCTAAACTATGCACATTCTAATTTAATAATACAACGTGGCCACTCACCAATTTTAAAGTACTAAATTGCATATAACTACGTCAAATTCTTCTTCAAAAATGCACCTCATTTGAAATTCTATCATTGTTTGCTGCCAATCAAAACCTTTTTATACAAACTTTACAATGCTTGCAGCAATTGCGCAGTTCTGAATTGTAACTGCATGTTGTTTATTTGGCACCTGTTTAAATTGTTTGTATGTCTACGGAGCATTTTTTTGTATTAGCAGACTATTAATTGTGTACTTGTAGGTTTTTTTTTCGAAATATAAGTTTAAAGCCAATATTAAAAACAAAACTTAGTAACCTTGGATAACTTAAGGCACTGACCTTAATCAAACATATTATTTATATACTAGTTCCGCGAGAAATTAAAGATGCTATATAGATGTATAATATTAATATATGTGCCGTATATAAACAATCATACAAAAAGTATGAACCTCTCCATTTTCTGTTCTAATTAGGCAAACTCTTAATTAACCCCAAATCGATTGGGCGGCTTTTGCTCACCGTATCTAGGAAGAGTCAGTGTCACAAAGGGATCTCAGGATATTCAGGTCAGTAACTGGTTTATTTCCCTATATCATGGAATAGCGCGAGTTCCCATTTAGATGAATGTCATTGACAGTGTAATAAATATGTAGTTGCCAGATGACAATTTTAATTGGTTTCAGAAATGTAGAGGGAATGCTGGAGCATAACTATCTGAAATCCAACAGCTCTGATAATTAAGTGGAAATTAGAATGAAAAAGCTTTCGTGGAATATGAGTTCACAAACATTTTGAGTGGAGACCGGAGAAACAAGATCGGAGTAATTATTTAAGCTCGAAGATTGAGGCTTCATTATTAGACTTGTATTTTCGGAAAGTCTATCTATGAAAAGTTTAGATCATAAATTAAAAATACAAGTCGCTGACTCCAATGTGTTGTTGTTGGTAAAAATAACAAAATAATTCAGTTTTCAATGATTGAATTGCAAATAAGGAGGTCAAAACAGAAAATGTTTACAGCACTGAATGGACATAACACAAACGCATTCACAATTAGCAAAAATATGAAAACCCATTTCAAGGGCCGCCATTAAAAAGAAAAGACCGAAGCAATTTCTTTATTCGAAGACGCAAAACGAGATGAAATAAAAGGAATGATCTTTAATTATTAGCCGACACGATTTCCGGGTCCAACATCATAAAAAACGCATCACTGTGAGTTTGTGAAATTTTTAAAATATATTACATATAAATAAAATTGGTGTGACTGTTTGTAATATAGAATTAACCGTTTCTTACTACTAGCATATGAATATATATACCGTACATATGCCAAAATAATATTTATTTTATTTTTTGTCGGTCTGTTTGTTCCTGGTTATCTATACAACCGTTGGACCGATTTGGACCGGACTTTTTTGCCAGGTAGCCTTTAATAAAGAAAAACATACGCTTAAATTTTTAGAACAATACAGCAATGTTCTACCGTGCGGCGGACAGGCACCGCGTGTGCTGCACGCTTTTAGGTTTAGGCTGAGAGCTATCTGCGCTCGCCAATTGTCCGGTGAAGCTGTAAAGGCCATCTGCGGCTACCAGCAGTAGTCAGTTCGAAAAAAAATGCACACTTTTAGGTTATATTTTACTGCGGGGAAATATAATCTTGTAACGCAGGTAATACCGCGGTGAACAGCTAGCATACAATATATTTTTTTCGTGAACTTTGTTGCATGTTCCAACTCGCACGCCATACGATTCATAGTTTTCCCTTGATAAACTTTAATTGTAATTAACTAGCAACACATATCAGAGTCAGTTACCAACTCGTTTTAATTAACGTTAACAATATAATGAGATCGAATGTACGATATATCCAAATGTATATTTTAATGTTTTACCATAATAGTTGTAATGAACTTTAATGTGTAATAGTAAAAAATATTATGATTTTCACTCGAAGTTTATCGCTGAAAATCTATGGTTTTTGGAAACACCTATCCCCTTACGATTTTTACAATGCATCGCAAAAACCTAGCCCAGTAGTGGGTTATATGGTTGATCGACTTCGCTTACCGGACCTTATTAAAAAATAAGCTGCGAAGTTTAACAATTGTCGGTCGCTAGTGATCTCCCGCCATGATTCTGTTAATTTGTACATTTAATATATCATCATCATCATGTACACTGCTGAATAAAGTTTTCCCTAATGGTTTGTTATTAGTTCACGTGCTATAATCATAGATATCTTTACCAGCTTAACGGTCCATCTGGCTGGGGGTTGGTCTATCATTTTGGGGTTTGGACTATTCTTCTTGGACCTGTTACATACTACTCGGGAACCTTTTTCACCACAGATCTACGGATTATGTGTCCTGCCCTAAATATACATATCTTTAGTACTAAAATATACATATCTATAGTACACGGCTATGAAATTAATATCTATAAGTAGTTCGCTAAGTATGATACGATATATTGCCAACTAGCTAAAATAGCGTAACTCTCACACAGGACTGGGCACAGGGCTTGTAAATCTTTATGAGTGGTGTCAATCATCATCAGAACAGTATATACTTTTGATTCCAGTTCAATACACAAAACTAGCTATAGAACTACCGCGATTAACGGATATGTCATTTTCGATATTAAATGCAACTCAATCTGCTTAATGCATAGGCATTATTTATTTATTGATGCATTTATCATTGTGTTATATCTTGTCTTACAACTTATGTAAGTCAAATGAAGGACTATGCTGTTTATTCATTCACGTTAAAATCAATTATCTAAATGTCAGATAACCGATATGTAGATAAATTAATTAAGTTTCATATAACTTACAGATAATAATGTGCTTGATTCTCAATCAATTAGTAATTTCAGGTAGCCTCGCGTAAGGCAGATATCACGTATTAAGTCATAATATGTTATTTCGTCCTTATCCTTAAATGAGATCTTCAAAGCTTAATTATTAGTGATTACGAAACAAGCTCTTAACCTTATCATACATGTAATGAAGCAAATATACGTATATTTGTTATAAACCTTATTCATATTTTTTTACAAACTATAAAGATTTACATTCCGCTTTCTACTCTACGCTTTATTATCTACTGTAAAGCACAAGGCTTATATAGCAAAATCTACGCATAGCTCCATAGATATGCATTGATTTTATCAACTCTCGTCATGGAGATTGAGCCCCAATCTACCACACATTGCGCATCCCAGACGGTAGCTAGAGGTAACGCAGGTTTCAGGCTGACTTATCCTCTCAACACAACTTTTTTTTTATTGAACAGGAGGTATAGGAGCATACCTGATGTTAAGTGACACCACCGCCCATGATCAGAAGCAAGACCAGAGGTCCCAGAAAAGCGTTGCCGGCCTTTAAAAACAGCACAGAACCAGATGAGATATCTGCACTGTTGACTCGAAGAAGAAGACCGTACGGGCCCAATGCGGATTAGTTTAATAGTAGTCAGGACCGACGACTTACCAAGCAAGCCCTCCGACAACAGACAATCAGTTGATTCAGTCTAAAATCAAACTGGGAAAACGCACAAACCAAACCATATGACGTTTCCCCGTGAGACTCTAATCCATCGGATCACGAAACATAGACGCAACGCAAACCTAGTTGTTTGTGGTATAGTTACCACGGTGGAACTTTCATTTTATTTGTCATCAGCTCTTTATCCGTCCCCACCGAGGAATCCGAGCCTACCCGTAAAGGGTGTGTAGGCCTTAGTCGTCCACGCGGGCCCAGTGCGGATTGGCTGACTTCACGCACCCGCACAACCTTTGAATCTCTTCAGAGGCGTGCGCAGGTTTCCTCACGATGTTTTCTTTCTCCGTATGTCCGTCGGATAAACGAAAATTTAATTTTGAAAATACGAAAATACATTGGTACGAGGCGGGATTTTAACCTGCACCCTACAGATCGGAAGGCAACAGTCCACACCAATGAGCAACCGAAGCTCTTCACATATTTAGTCCTAATGAGCATTGCAACCTTTAAAAGTTTCAAGAAGCTAGGATTTCTTGGAAATTGAAAAAAGTTGCAATGTATTTTCTTTTCATTAAATCTGGAGTAACGACAGTTGCGACACCGCGACATGTGTACCATACATCGCACAAGTATCCATTCATACCGTATATAACTTATCCCTTTAAAAGCCTGGTTCATCATCAGCTCATTAAACGTCCCCACCGAGGGGCACGAGCCTACCCGTATAGGGTGATTAGGCCTTAGTCGTCCACGCGGGCCCAGTGCGGATTGGACGACTTCACACACAACCTTCGAATCTCTTCGCAGGCGTGCATGAAGGTTTCCTCACGATGTTTTCCTTCACCGTAAGAGCGTCGGATAACATACATATATTTTTCGAAAATTCGAAAATACATTAGTGCGTGTCGGGATTTGAACCTCAGTCCTCCCGGGTAGGAAGGCGACAGTCCACACCACTGAGCCACCGACGCTCTTGTCTGCCTGGTTATTATGCGTATATCATAGTTATGGTGTGGATTCACATTTACTAGATATTTTGTAAGCAACTGTCGTTATTGTTATGTGCGGTTCAGTAGCGTTATTATTTCATTTTCATGTATACATTTTGTTTGGTGCCACTGCAAACCAGCGCCTTGACAAAACTGTCTTGGCATAAGCTGAGTCGCCACCATTTTGGTAGCATTACTATATGTACTAACAATTATAATCTTAAAATTTGTATTGCACCAAATTTTCCTTCTTTGTTCCTTACGAATTTGTTAAGATTGGATGGCACTGTTTGTATGTCAGTGGGTAAGTTTTTTCTTAGATAGAAAGAAAGAAAAAAATCTTTATTCAAATAAATCTGTTACAGATACTTTTGAATCGTCAATTGTTATTATTATCATATTCTTAGGTAAGGTCGCTGGTGAAGGCTGTATGGATAAAGCGAAAGACAGTGATATCGCGATCAGAATGGGGAATAACAATGTCCTGCAGTGAACTTCTATAGGTACAGACGATTTTTTATCAAACCATGTTTTTAACTTGATACACAAAAGTATTGACGTACGTGCCTGGACAGTTATGAACTAGCAAATATGCACAATTTCAGTATACATTGATACAATTTAAACCAAAGCGATCTTGTATGCAATGTGATATCAGAATTCCAGCACACGAGTATTCCACATTTGTAGTTCTAGCTATTATAAATCACGTGAACGTTTTGAAATTGTACGTCGATTTATTTAATATTAAGTTAAATAATTACTTAGTTGTTAAGTTTAATCGTGCATTGAAAAGTTATGCGTGGAACATCTCATAAGAAACTCATTAATCTTATTAATGCCGAAACTTTATTAACAGGCAAATTTCAAGCTGGTTATTTAAGATTGTGGTTATAAGTTATTAAGTAAGTAGTTGGCAGTTTACTGCAAACTCTAAACTTTTATTTATGTTATGCTTTAAGCCTTTTCGTATCAATCACATAGTATAAATCAAAGTCACTTTTTCTGTCCCTATATCAACGGATTTTGATCCGGTTTTTTTAATAGATAGTGATTGAAGAGGAATGTTTACAAGTATAATAGCATAGCACTATAGATTGTATTAGTATTGTACTCTTATCATATTGTTATACTTTAATATAGTGTCTTTTGAACCTGTTAATCTTCCAAAAATAAATTAATTAAACAGTGGAGAAATACTGTTATTTTGTGGTTTGCAGCGGTACCGGCCGGCCAGAGTGCGGGAGCGTGCCTATTATCAGTATTGCACCTATGCGAAGCCGGGGCTGGATGCTAGTTTTTAATAAACAAAAAAGAGTTAAAATTGATTATGATCCAGCCAAAGATCCAGCTATGAGCTGAGATGACCTAAAAACTTCAATCCTACAGCGGCGCAGAAATTGAGTTCAAGTTAAATATTGTTTTATAGTGCTATTAAATGAATCTTCCACCATTTCCAATAACCAATTACCGTACACTTTGAGAGACTCGACAGGGCACTCGTCGGTTGCAATGATTGGAAAACTGTTGAAGTGAGGCAAAAATGCAAACCTATAACTTAATATAACCCTGACTTTTCATATTTACCTTTTAATAACGGCACGGGACGTCCGACATCTTAGCATAGAGAAAATCCCCTGGGGGTTAAGAAAGGGGATAAAATGAAATAGAACTTCCGCTATTGACCAACCAAAACAATAACGTATGACTTCTTGTTTGTTTTCTTGTGAACTGTCTGTTTTCGTAACCAGTAAAGGGGAACCGTGTTACCCCAAATTTAATGGCCCAATAAGGTCCACAGTTGTGATCAGCAGGAAGGCCTATGCCCTGCACTGGAGCGTTATAAATTGATTAGGATATTATAGTTAAAATGAAACTTTTGCTGTGGGGAAAAATCTATATTTTTATACTGCGATAAATAGTGAAAGGTCGCTGGTGGAGGCTAAATAAGGTAAACGGAGGACAGGAATATGCATAATGGCGAACCTATAGAAGACCTATGTTCACCAGTGTTAAAAATAATGTGTGGACAATACTTTTTGTCACAAAAACAAATGTCAGGGATTTTACCGTTTTTATCCGGTCAACGTTTTAGGTGATGGCAACCCTATTGTTACCTTGGCCTATTTTATTGCATGTTACATACAACAGTTATTGGAATACTAGTGCTCTGTTATTACTTTTGAAAAATATTTTTTCATATATCCGATGCCATAAAGCTTTTCACCCTACCTTTTGTATATATACATTTTATTTCAATTGACATGTTGACAGATGAACTGAGCCCCAATTCCGCTTACTGTAAAATATGTAAATATGTATCGTTATATTGTCTCAATAGTAAAATTAGGCAGTGATTCGTTGTGATTGACGCCCTGAGCTGAATCCGTCTTAATGACATATACATCCATACATTTTCTATAGCATCACGATGTGTAACGCTCTTTAACGTAACAGTGATAGGCCAAAAATTGACGCAATTTGAACAGTTTTATTGTTTTAAAAAAGATTCTTCGAAAGTTATGATGCGGTAATAAAATTTATCTAATAAATTTCATAATTAGCCTTTGAATAATTTTTAATCACAATTAGTAATATTTTCAAATCATTTACCGTTATATATTTATATAAGTTTAAATTTGTTTTTCTGATATAAAAATAAATATTTTATCGCCTACTGAAATGACAAATTAATGAAGAATGAAACGAATATTAAAACCGACGTATATATTTAGTGACACAGTCGCAGTTTAAAATGCAGTTCCTCATGCCTCTATTTATTTCAAAAGTGCTCGTAATGGAATTTGCATTTACAAAGTCTCCTTGAATCTTTTCACAATAAGATCAAGCAAAATTGTTGTTTTACGATAAAAAAGTGCTGACCCAAATACTATAAAATGTTGCTTGTAAAATAGAAAGCTTGCGCAATTGAGCAAACCAAGTGAAGCTCGTCGTCTTGAAATAAAAATAAGGGAAGATGGTCGATAGGTACCCGCTTGTCTTGTTATACACCAACACAATTCTTTCATTTCCGTGCGAAGCAATAACGGGGTGTGGTGCAATTTTATTTTATCAAATAGTCGTTTTCTAGAGACGTAATAAAAGCGTAGGTACACAATCTAGACCAATAAAGTAAATTAAGTTCAGTGAGAGAAATACGGTGCATAAC
Source organism: Leucinodes orbonalis (assembly GCA_019425675.1). NCBI lineage: Eukaryota > Metazoa > Arthropoda > Insecta > Lepidoptera > Crambidae > Leucinodes > Leucinodes orbonalis. The sequence continues at coordinate 42,037 of PQWD01003596.1, read as the reverse complement.
TATAACGGTTTTATTAACTCGCTTATAGAGATGTTGATTCTCATATAAAATGAACTACATTTTCGTTTCATTTAATAAATTTTCTATAACCTTTGACTGAGTTGGGTTATCAATCAATGCAATTTTTAAACCTATTTTTTTAAAATACGGATTCGATATGTAACACAACGATAGATTTGAAATGTAATTTTCACAATACAAAGGATTGAGATTTATTTTTTTAAATAGTCAACATTCCAAAAGTTTCATATTGTATAAATGACAAATACAAAAGTGTAATAGGACTACACAGTTGGATTGTGTCAAATCAAATAAAAAAATCTAAATTTATTTAAGTGACTGTGATTGAAAAATATATGTTTACACAAGTGAAATACGAGTACATAAATAAATAGAAATATAGTCAAGTTATGTACTAACATTAAACAGTTATTCTCATCGGTAAAGGGATTAGACTAGAAGCTTCAATATTAACGATGATTACTTATTTATACAGCTTTAGGCTTAGCTTAGATTACGGGCGGTAATACTTTATATACGTTAGCAGCTAAGCAGATTAGTAGGTAATAACTGCATTGTTGTATGTTTACAGTACACCAATGTTCCAAAAGTCAGGAACAGTGTATTACAAAGCTGTGACATATATATGTTATATTTATGTACCATTCATCCTGCAAACTTAGCTGTAACTAAAGAATTACAGCTGAGAACAAATTTAACAGTGCAATACATCGATAAAGCGTATTTCATGTCAAAAAACATCTGTACTTATACTGCCGTTTTTTCTTTATGTCATTTTTTTCTAATTGACTGACAACCTGTTTGGTGTAATGGATGAAACGTCAGCTACTACACATAAGGTTCCGGCTTCAATCCCCGGGCAGTGCAAACATTTCTGTAGATAAACATGTCTGTTTATATTGGTTTGGGTCATCATTGGGCACGAGCCTAGCCGTATACGGTGATTAGGCCCGAGTCATCCACGCATCCACACAGGCCCAGTGCGGGTTGGACGATTTCACCCACAACCTTTGACTATCTTCGCAGGCGTGCGCAGGTTTGCTCACGATGTTTTCCTTCACCGCATGGGCGTCGGATAACGAAAACATATTTTTCGGAAATTTAAAACACAAATAATTATATATAATACGAGGATACCTAAGCGGTTTCCAATGGCAATAAGTGTCTCTGTCTAAGTAGATTACAACTTATTATTATCCTAAGAATACAGTATGGGTGACGCGAAGGCACAACAAACATCAACACACAAATGTGCCGTTACTGTAACTAATCGCTTACAAAGACGGTTTTAAGAGTGCAAGGTGGTCAACACACGGCCCCTTGGCATGCTCCACGCTTGCGACTTTAAAAAACAGAGTCTAGTTTAGACTTATTCTGCGCCCACTTGCCCGGGGAATCTGTGAAGGTCGTATGTGGGCAACATTGCACGGCAAAAGGATCGCTATCCGCATAAAATAACATTTTATAGAAAAATGTTAAGTCGTTTTAAAATTATATCCTGAATGAAAAAGAATGAAAGATGCTTAAAGTCAAAGGAAAATATAAATTCATTACTTCAAATCATTTAGTTTGATGTGTATCAAAGCGATACAGAATGGTCCGTAGCTCAGCATTTGGTTTGCTGGCAACAAACCGCTGGTTTTCAGGTACATCCATTTGAGGACCTTTAAACACGTAATATCTTTATTATTATTATTTGCATCGTTAGTCCTCTCTTGATTTAGACATTTTATATCTTTGCGTCACATTAAGTAACTTGCTCACATTTCTTCTATTTTATTCTACCTGCTTTGTGTGCATAGGAAAGTTTAAGGCTTTAGTTTTCCGATATCGAGATCATGTAAATTGTTCAATGATTACAGTAATCAAATTGTCCTGTATGTCGATTCATTCGTTAAAATGAAGACAGCCTTGAGCCAACCATGGCTCTAGATTTTTCTTAGTGTTAGTCACGTAAATTAAGTACAATTGATGATATAATTTATAAGACAAGCGTCTTAGTAACACACCGTTAAAAAATGCTAAAAATAAGTTGTATATTGCATGCTGCATCAAACTTCAATTATCTATAGATTTAGTTAGTATGTTTTGTCAAGGTCGTTGTAATATATTATTGTCAAGTTACGTGTTGGTAAATGACAAAACTGATCTGTCACCAAAATAAAACTAGGTACTTATTCCGAACGGTGCTAGAGTCAAAAACAATTAACGATTCAAAAGTATCGTGAAAGAT
>PQWD01003596.1:0-35336 GCA_019425675.1 Leucinodes orbonalis | reverse complement strand
ATTTCGAAAATTCGAAACACATTGGTACGTGGCGGGATTTTAACCTCAGCCCTTTCGGTAGGAGGGCAACAGTCCACACCATTGCGCCACCGACGCCTCTATTGGGAGTATTAAACACAATAACAATCCTATTGGCGTTTTTAAAGTAATAGATCGGAGCCCAGTACTAAGTCACAAGTACCTACTATGAAAACTGAAAAAAAATGAAAATTAAGCAAATATAAAAATTCTAGATAAACTACACGTAGTATTGGCTGACCAAGGTATAAATTCAATTACTTTATGGTGACCCATTAGGTATCAAAGGTATTCCTGGAGTCTTTGGTGAAATGGTTCATGTAAATCATCAAAAATTGTTTGGCAAACGTTCGTAATTCTTAATATGGCGTTGCACGTAATTCCCTTATTCAAATTCAATACGCCGAGAGGTCTCTTTTATATACCTTAATCTTAAAAACCATTAAATCGACATAATTGATGATCGTAAACTAAATAAAATGTTACAAAAAAATCTAAGTATAACCTCAAAACAAAGTTAGTCCACTGTTAAACTAGGGGTCACACGGGTTTAAATTTAGCACCACAGATAGTCCGAGCCTAAGCGTTAAACCTCATTTTGTAATAAATTTTTTAGTCCATGGCTTAAACCAAGTTTAATCCTAGTACTACATTTAGTCCGCGTTTTGGAATAAGGCGGTGAATGTCAAAAAATGTATTTGGTCATGCGATCTAAATATTCCGCATAAAATGTCTCGGTCTTAAAACTGCATTTGCAAATTAATAAGTAGTGTCGTATGGACCGGTTTCAAAGAAAAATCTTCCGTATTTAGTTCAACGGTAGTGGTGAATTAAAATAATAGTTTTGTGGATTCCTGCGGGGCGGGGTGCCGGTGTAAGCGATGGATTTTAATATATAAATATCAATTATTATATTTAGAACCTATAGCCATGCTGTGTAGGAAAGCCTATACCTGCAGTGGAATGTTAGAGATTGATGATGATACACAGCGCCCCATCTAGTCCCAAATTATTATCCATAGTTGAATTTATTGTGGAACCTGGAATTAACAACCATATGGGGTCCGTAGCCAAATGGCAAAAATAGACACCTTTATAGATTCGTCATGTCTGACTGTCTTCCTGACGGACGTATGCAGAAACTTTTTTCTCTGAAACTATTAGCAGTACACTATTCAAACTTTGTCAGTATTATACATAATAAATGTATTCTGTAAATCGCTATAAGGTTTTGATAAGAAACTTGAAAACAATTGTGTCGATCAATGACGTCACGAAAAAGTTTGTCCCAAATATTTTAAGCGTATGCCATATAGCAATAACTAGACTACAACCTCACTCTCTTGAGCTGATCATACAACTTAGCAATATTCGTCACAGTAATGATGTGGCTGGTGACGTCATGAATTATATGAGTAAATTTTAGTAGTTCCACAAATAAAATGTCTTTGTTCCTTTTTTATGAATCACCTGATTGTCTGAAAATGATGATTTGCTTCGAAGGGTATGTTATGCCGACGGTGGTGGCTACAATCTTAGGTAGCCATGAACGCCCACCAATTCAAAATGGGCATACGGCTAAGGGGTAACCATAATCATCATACCAGCCTAATATCATCATCATCAGCTCATTAAACGTCCCCACCGAGGGGCCTACCCGTAAAGGTAATTAAGGCCTTAGTCGTCCACACTGCACAGTGCGGATTGGACAACTCCACACACAACCTTTGAATCTCTTCGCAGGCGTGCGCAAGTTTCCTCACGATGCTTTTCTTCACCGTAAGAGCGTCGGATAACGTAAATATAAATTCGAAATATTTTGGTACGTGGCGGGATTTGAACCACAGCCCTCCCGGTAGAAGGGGAACAGTCCACACCATTGAGCCACCGACGAGCCAGATTCCAGCCTAATATGCCCACTGCAGAATAAAGGGAGGCCCTTCATTTCCTTCCTTCAAATGATTTCCACGCGAACCGATCCTTACCAGTCGACATCGGCTACCGCCACCTTAACCAGGTCATTAGTACATTAGGTTGGGGTCGACCTACGCTTCGTTTCCCGTTACGTGGACGCCACTCGAGAACGCTCGCCCCATCGGCCAGTTCTACGCTCTATGTGCCCACTGTACGTAATATTACTTGTACATAGCATGTAGGTTTGTCCATGAACGATATAACCTTATTTTAGTAAAACTGGTTACCTAAGCGACAACGCACCGTATTTCTGAGTATCACCACATATAATTTAATATATACTCGTACTATGTATCACATAATTATTGCAATAAAAACTCGCAAACTATTCAATTTATAAATAGATATATCATCATCATCATTACAGTCTCATTATGTCCACTGCTGAACGAAGGCCTCCCCTAATGATTTCCACGCGGGCCGATCCTTAGCAGTTGGAGTCCATCTGCTACCTATATAGATATAGAAAGAAAGAAAGAAAGCAAAATATTTATTTGGCGCAATATAATTGTAACATGTTATTCCTTAATATATAATCTCAATATCATTACCCTACATAGGTCAAGCTATAGGTAGATTGATACAACACACGTGTGGGTTTGAAGAAAAAAGTTTCAACGGCATATAAGAAGTTTCGGAGAAAAGTGGCTGTTACATACGGACGAACAGACAGTTACGATGAATCTATAAGCGTTGCGTAATTTGCCATTTAGTATTTTTGTTGTGACTAAATATTTGATTTAATTTAAACCCTAAAATATGCATTATTATTATTTAAGCTTTGGGTCTATTCAGGCTTATACAGACCTGTTGTCACTTCTTCCTGAAATATCGTTTGTGTCTTGCTCCCCTTTTCGAGTTCGTGTAAAAGTTGGGCACTTTCCAGGAAGTACTGGACCTTTATATAATAAATGTCACTTGGACATAAAAGTTAGATGCCTAAACGGATGTTTGGCTTCCGTTGTAGAGGACCACAATTGCAGAGTAAGTGCATCGGTGTCTCTCTTTATTCTGCGCAGAATCTGCAAGTGTCCGAGTCACTCGCACAAAACATGCTATCAGAATATCAAATAAAATTCTTTTCCTAACAACAATATGTGATTAACTAACTACAATCTACGTAATACATCAACATATGTATACGAGTATTTAATTTAGCCAAGATTGTTAGTTGCACTTTTACGTCGTTAATTAGCGACAGTAATAAGAATGTGCTGAATGTCCACGAAGCTGTGACAGAAATAAATAAATGCAACAGACAAGAGATAATTTTATATGGGTTTATATCAACGTAATAAAAAGTTGAAATGGCAGTAGGCTCGTCACGTATGTCGCAGAACCTCGGCCGTTGGAGCAGACGAGTTCTGGAGTGGAGATCGCGTCTTGGCAAACGTTGAGTAATACAGATCCAGACTGGTGGATTTTGGACGAGGAAAACTGAGGATCAGGATATATGGTGCTGTTATGGCTACACTAATGGGGGATATATAAAATATATCAACGAGGGATTAGCGTTTCAGTGGATACTTATATACCTAAGCCGCTTAGTGTTGGTGTGTTCTATACACCACTTAATTAAGGCTGAGAGCCATCTGCGCTCGCCAATTGCTCGGTGAAGCTGTAAAGGCCATTTGCGGCCAACAGCAGTAGTCAGTTCGAAAAAAAAACACTTGATAAGATGAATTATAAAATGTGTTGGTATAATTTTAACTATTTTAATGTGATTTTCGATCTCCGTTCAATTCATTGTTACAAATTTCAAAGTATAACAAAATATGAAAACAAAACACCGTTGTTGGTGTCGTGGGGTTGATACTGGGGATCTCTTGGGTCACAGCTTTGGTCATCATCATTGCAGTTTAATACGACCACTGATGATTAAAAGTCTCTCGATATCGATGATTTAAACTTCTCTAATGATTTACAGGTGATCCTTAGCAGTGGCACCCATCTTGACTACCCGCCACCTTAACCACTTCATTGGTACACCTGGTTAGGGTTCTTTTGTTCATATTACACTTTACCTTTAAATATTTGTTCACAGGTAACGTAAAATGAGCTGACCCAAATGGCGTTGAAGTTGAAATCAAAGACGACACGGCATCTACAAATCAACATGAGCCCAACTGAAAGTCCAACCGAGTAGAACGACCAGACTTAACCGACCCAAAGTCGACACGATTCAACAACGATTCGGTCAGTACGACCTCTTCGGTGGTAATACGAGTGAAGGTCAATCCTTTTCAGAGTAGATACAACAGTATCGAAAAGACTTAGCCAATACGCCTTACCTTTCACATCATTCAATATACATATAGACGTAACCATCCAATCTAGGGAGTGACGTGTCACCTTCCAAAGACATAGAAGACGATAGGTTCTTCAACCGACGTGGACGATGAGTTGTTCGGACCGCCGATTGATACAGAACCGCCTGCGTTTACTGGACCCAGCTCATTCACGCTCAAGACAGATACTTCGATCTGTCTACGCGGAACAGCATCACGGGCTCACCCGTGAGACCACGATCGACTGGTGCTAATCGGACTAAAGTGGATGTTGCGATAAACGAAGTTTCGCGCCCGCGAGTAGGAAGAGTTTCTGATAAATGAGGACAGGTTAAAAAGAAAAGAGTTTATGAATGATGATGGATCAGGACAAGAGAAAAGAGGAGTTTTTAAACAAGATGAGTTCCGAAGATCGAAGGAGGCTTTTAAGTACTGGAAGCGGACTGCTGCTAAAGCGGTCCAGGTGGCGCACCAATATCCTTACCGTAAGTAGTCACTTTATATTAGAACAAGCTGTGCCTCGCGGTGTACTCGCGTTAAAGCGCGCAGCTCACGCGACGCGCGATCGCTGTGTGCGGAAAATCATTTAGTAATTTCCAAATAAAAAGGTTTTTGAAAATAAGGACCCTTTTAAAGGAAAGTTTCCTTACTATATCAGCTGCCTGCCAAAAATAGTCCCGTCCAAATCTGATGAGCCATTTCAGAGATTACCGTTACAAACAGACAGACAAAAATAAAAAAATGTTTAGTTGGCATATGTACCGTATTATGTTCATACGTTTATGCATGTAGTAAAAAAAAAATCCATATTACAAATATACACTCCAATTTAATTTGTATGTATAAATAACCAGATCCTTGAATAACCTACTTCAAAAAACCAACCAAATNCCCTTTTAATATACATTCGCCCAATGAGCTGAGTGATTGAGGCAAATCTTAAATGTTAAAATCGTAATAATATTTATTTAAAATAAACAAACTTGCAATTTCGTATTAGTTTGAATTCTAAACTAGGGATTCCTAACCAAAGTAAGTTTTTTCAAAGTATTGTAGTCAATAAGAAAAGTAAGGTTAAGAATATATTATGTAGCTGTTTGATGAAAAGGGCCGCCATTTGATATCATTCCAGTATAAATACTTGGTAATCCTCGGATTAAATACTAAGTTTTTATTTGCAAAACAATACCTTCTTTAACTAAAGACAAAAATTTGAATAAAATTTTGCAAATATATTATTAAGACAACTATTTAAGTGTTATTGATTGAGACGTTGGCTAGCACACCAAGGGTTCTAAGACTTCCGAGTTCGGTCCAGTAACAGTAAGTATGAACATTTATATGCATGAACTTGTTTGTTTGTATTAGTCTGGGTGTTTCTATGCATAATATGTATGTATATACAAAAAAATCGTTATGTAAGTTTACCTATATTACAGGCTTATGCTTAGTTTGGCACTAAATGGAGCCGTGTGAATATCAGTGCATATTTATTAATTTTGTTACGATTATTTTATGTCAGATATTTGTGTACCGGTCTAACCATTTCATTAATTATGTTAGATACGATACGAATAAAATTATCGTTCTCGACGCTGTTTAGTACAGAGGCTAGGCTGTTGATTGAAAGGTTAATTACATTAGGTTAGTTGGCTGCGACGTATCTAATTATCTGAAAGTCCGCAATATTTGTACATTAAAGCTTAATCTTTTGCTAAGCCACAATGTTATCTATTTACTTTTTTCCGCTTGTATATATTTAGAATGATTTAAATAATTAATAAAGGATTATTTAATGTATATCAACGTGTACAGAATAATAGGGTTGACAAGAGGAAAAAGATCACAGAGAAAAATAATTCAATATAGTTCTGGATGCGTTCTCGCACCGTTAAAAGCAATGAAAATATATTTTGGTTATTATGTCATGGAGTGAACATTCTTAGAAAAGTGTAGTAGTATACACGTGGAGAAGATTACGTGCATATTACGCTCTATATACCATACAAAATTTTGAGAATCTATAGACAAGCTTGACGACATTCATTAGCGATGTAGGTTATTTAGCAAATTGAATACAAAAAAACACGAATTAAGGCGTGGTTCGAGAATTCTAGTCTCCTGTTGAACCGTATTGTAAATAGAGATATCAATTTTAATGTTTTTTTTATAATATATTTATACAAAAGACTACATTATTTATACATGGGCTCTATATTGATTAGAGATGAAACGGATATTACTTACTTCAACAGTTACCTAATGGCATGATACGACAAGATAGCAATCTGTAAATAAGAATAGTATATTTTTAAAGGATCCCTATTCAAAGGCAACAACATACAGTGTCTATATTATAAGTTTTAATGCGGAAGTATCGATTTCTGTCAAAAATTCCTAAAGCCAAGAGAGCCGTTTAATTACTTACTTCAAAATTTAAATATGTGTCTTTCTTCGCTGCAATCAATTAATATATAAATAAAGCAAATTCAATATTTACCACACCCACATTTGGGTCAAACCTATAGCAAAGTAAAAGTTATTTATTATAAAAAATCGATTGACAATTACGAATTAATATTAAAGCACAAGTCTGCCAAACGAGATAAAGGCAAACGAACGGAATTAATGTTTAATATTTAATTTAACTTTGTGTGAGTCAATCTTTGTTAAACCCTTTCGATCAAAGACCCCAAAAACTAATATCTCACTGTCAAAGAGGAGTATTCATATATAAACAATTTTTTGGCAATGACTTTCTAAACAGCTCAGGGTAATTGGCCTGTAACTCACGGTATTAGCCTTCTTTACAAAATCAGACTATTACTAATCTTTTATACCTGAGGCCAAGTAGATTTTAGCCTCAGAAGCGCTACCCAGTATTTTTTTTTAATTCTGATTTCGAGAAACGTGTCAGGAATGATGGCTTTTTTATATATAAACTGTAACGGAACAGTTTTTTTGTTGCATATGCCCCGCAGACGTGTTGGCCAGTGCAATCTCTCTTAACATGAAAAAGGCCCTAAGAGGAGCCCGAATAGTATTAATCACTTTGTGAATTTTTCCTAGTTTGGTCAGGACATTGCAGGCTGAACTGATTATCCGAATAGAAAGATGATTCCGCCCCGACTATTCAAGGATAGTATTCGTTACCATCCACTAATCAGCATTGTACATGGCTATGCTGTGTAGGAACGCCTATCCTCTGTAGACGGGGCGATATTATAGGCTGATGTTGTATTGTTGGAAGGCGGAATTTCACGCTTACCATTAAAAAAAATCTGAAAATATAAAAAACAATATTGAGCCTTCATATTCTACAAAGTAAAAATGATTTATATCAATAAAATTTTTAGAGAAGGTATTGCCTATTTGCAAAGAAAAATGTTTTTAAAATTAATTATGTAATTTAATAATGGGTTCCATTTAATTTATAAAATATCTCAGCTTTAACAGCGTTCAAAAGTTTGATTCGCTGATAATATTATAAAAATCTGATGAAACATCGCGTCCATTAAAATAATTAATGATTACATCGTCAGCAGAGTTTAAGTAACCGCTATAGGGTTGCTGCTTATAATAACGATGAAAATATAGACCGTCACTTTATTCTCAGTAGGCACTTTTTATACCTACATTGGTAATGTAATGACGTCATACGAGTAACAATGGATGCCTAACTACTAAAAGATATATTAAATACGGTGAAAAATTTGCTCTTGGGCCTTGAATCCCGACGGTCATTAGCAACTAGGGTATTGGTCGATCGTCGAGTGATTGACCGACACATCCGTTCTTCATAAATGAAGTTGTTTGCACCCACCTCAAAGTCTCCAAGTTCACACAAATTCTCACAGGCATATAGAGGATTGGAGGAGAACATTTTCTCTCCATTTTATGATCCCTTGTCTCTATCGCATTCCACTGATTATAGATATTACAGTATTATTTGCTGATGATACATCTCTTATATTTAACGTGGATAGACAAAAAGAAACTTTTGACGATGTAAATACTACACTTTCTCAGGTATTACATTGGTTTACGACAATAATTTACTTCTTAAGACTCTAAGAAAAAAATGTATTAAGTTCACAATGCTAATGTAAGGCAGGTAGATACTTTCATCACTTTGGATGAAGGACCCATGGAAGTAATAAATTCAACCGTTTTCCTGGGTATAAAATTAGACGCAAAATTGCAGTGGGGTCCCCATATTGCGGCTTTGGCAGGAAGGCTTAGTTCTGCTGCATATGCTGTAATGAAGATAAGAAGTCTCACTGATATTGAGACTGCAAGACTTGTGTATTTTAGCTATTTTCACAGCGTGATGTCTTATGGTCTACTTTTGTGGGGGTCTGCTGCTGATCTACAAACAATTTTTGTATTGCAGAAAAGATCCATCCGTGCCATATACGGCCTTAAATCACGTGACTCACTAAGGAATTATTTAAACAAATAAATATGTTAACATTACGTCTCAGTACATTCTAGACTGCGTCATCTATGTACAAAAATTTACATGTATTTTCAAAAAGTCAGATAATCATTGTTTGAACACTAGGAAAACACAAACTTGCCGTTCCAAATCTTAGATTGCATAAGGTTGGGAACTCATTTGTGGGATTAAGCATTAAAATATTTAATAAGCTACCACAAAATTAATTGATTTGCCCTGCATAAGTTTAAGTCTCATATAAAGTCTATTTTAATAAAAAGCTTACTATAGTGTTGAAGATTATATAAATGATAAAACTCATGGACATGTTGATTTCCACGCCTGCACTACGTTTGTTTTTTTTTGTTGTCATCTATTTAAATTTATATAATACTTAACTGCTTAATAGTACTTTTGTAGATTATTATATTTTTACCAATACATATACGATAAAAACATTGAAATATAATTTGCTTTATATAATTATTTGATTACAAATGAATCTGTATTCAACAATTTTTTTGAAAAGAGTAACTACTGAGTTTCTTGCTGGTTTCTCTCAGTGGAAAACTACCTCCCGAACCAGTGGTAGTTTCATTTGACATTCATAAGTGTTCTTTAAGGACCTAAACTGAATAAACACTTTTCATTTTCATTTTCCACTGCAAGTCTGCGATAAGTAAGTAATTGATGATGGATTTTTGAAATATACTCTGTTTATATATGGCATTGATTTTGTTGAATAATGGTGAAAAAATTGTGGACTATTAATTAATACAAAAAAGGAAACAATAATTCAGTGATTGTATTGTATAGACTAATAAAATTTCCGTCCCATTCGCAAAAGTTCCTATAGATTTGTGTTAGTTTAATTTGAAATTGGGGATATATACCTAGGGCAAAATGTATTTAGAGGAAATGATACGCAAAATAATTAATTGACCATTAAAATAAAGAGATTTTATTATTTTGAATTCACCATATTGCAAAAATATTTTAGAAAGACATATTTAACTCGGAAAATGAAAGTAGGCTATAAAAAAAATTACTTCCCCTATTTTACTTGATAGTTATCTTTAAAATATTGTTGTTTTAATTCATATTTTATTCATCCGTATTGTGTCAGAGAAGCTTCTCTAATCATCAACTTATTTAATGAGAGTTTAATAAGAAGGGCTCCTTAATTCAGGTGACAGAATCTTGTAATTGGGCCCAAAGCTCGGTCTAAATAATGCATTAATATTCAATATAGAGATTATGAGTTAAAATAGCACCCTACATAAGCTGTGATCCATAGTTGCGCATGCATACAGCATATAATTTTATTAATGAGTATTGTTTATAATGGTACTCTTGATTTAATAATAAACGCAGGCAGGGAATTGTCTTCTGTCGTTAGGGATTTTTAGTTTTATGAAATAAAACTGTAAAATAGAATATGTTAAACTTTTACCTGGTTTCATTTTCTGGCATGATGTTCCCTGAGCTATCGACTAGTTCAAAACGCACAAGATTGACTCCATCAGCGATAGGAACTACATCAGGGCTTAATGAACGGTCAAGAGCACGCAGAGTCTTTCTTTTCATGCACCGTACAAACTTCGGGAAGTATTCCTTGTGGTCGATGACGTCTTTTACATCCACTAGCTGCAATTAAATAAATACATATAAATAAATATCCACTGACATTCGGCCATCTAGCCTCAAGTTAAGCGTGAAGCCTGTATTATGGGTACTAAACAATGGATAAACATACTTTTGTTTTTGTAAATACATACTATACATAGAAAACACCCAGACCATTACAAACAGACATGTCATGCTCACAAATGTTTGTACTGCCCGGGGATCGAACCCGGAACCCCTGGTGTTCGACCTCAACCGCAACACCAAATAGGTATTGTATCAAATTTCAATCAGATAATAATATGAAATAATATTCCCAAAAATATACAACCTCTTTTACATTTGTTATAATGAATACTTATATTTCAGATTGAGACGATAAGCGTTGTAATTACTGTAAAACAGAAATACAGTGCGTATGATTCTAAAACTATGCTGTATTTACCTAACCTAACCTCGGTTACTAAAGCGAAAAAATCTTTGATTATATTGATTGTTGAATTGCTAATATAAAAATATTGCTATCTAACATGATTTTGAGTAATTAATATTAAAAAATAACAAAGTGTTCATGTTGTAGAAGCTTTAACATGAAGCGCGTTGGTCGCATTAGCTAGCGAGCTAGCATTCTGAAACTATCTTAAAAAGGTAGCTTGGACTCAAAAACTGCTAAAGATCAGGCAACGTGTACGAAAAAAACAAAATGTGTAAAATTGAGACACTCGTGACAAAAAAATATTAAATTTTTAGAAAACCATCTTAAAATACTTGTATGAGACATCGCAATAATAATTCTTCAAAGTATCATACATCTTGTTAACATATTTGTCATAAAGTATTTTTACACGGTTTGAAAACCTACGTGTGGAGGTTACTCGTACTAAGTTTATTTTAAAACAAACTGCAAAAATGCTTAAATGCTTCTCAGACAATTATATGTATGTTATCTTTGTGGCATTAATCCCTATAGGAAAACACAGTACTGAATAGGCTTAGCAAGGTATCGAGAACAGATTAGCAGACTTAAGCCCGCTTCAAAGATACGTTTATCTTTGAAAAGAAGAATCTTATAGAAAAGTGCCCATGCATTATTGAGATTCGATACACGAGTTCTAGGATTAATACATATTATTTTTTTATCATGTATGATATTCATTTATAGAAATATGTTGTCTATGCGTTGAAATAAGCATATACTACAGTATATTAAGCAGTCCTTTAGAGCCCATACATTAAATAATCAGTTGTATTCCGTAAATAGGCAATTAGTTTAATTAAATTGCTGAAAAGTAAGGTGTGATACACAATTTATAAAAAGATTGCGGCTGCTGCGTGGTTTTACGTGTCAACGGCTTTCTTGCTTTATAAAATACGTAAAGATCTGACTTCTCAGATGACCAAGCGCTTCTTTGTCTGCTTTCCCAGATATTATAAAGAGCGGAACTCAATTTTACGAGTGTAATAAGCTTAATGTGAATTCGTTCAATTTCTGTGGAAAATAATATAATATATGCTTACTTTTTTTGAACAGTCACGCCAAATAATCTTAATAACATCCGCCCCTTCCAGCCAAAGATCAGCGAAGAAGCGACTAAGATATGCGTCGGTATCATCTTTCTTATCACCATGGCAACCGCAGATTAAGGTCAAAGCGAAAAAATACCACCACATCGATCGCGAGTGCATTTTTAGTCTTTATGTTTTTGTGAGTTCCATATCTTGTCTAAAGGCTTGAAGAGACTAAAGAAAAAAGCGGGTTATTATGAGTAATGATTGAATCAAATAAAATCATTGTAATAGGGCTACACATGATGGTTCTTCAGATTTATAGCGTTTCGAAAACTAAATATTTACTTAAACCCGATATAATAGTTTTAAAATAATATAGTTTCTCCTTCTTACGATGCTGATTTTATATAACGATACACTTGTTTATACTGAAAAACAGATGGATTATATTCGGGAAATGATTTCTACGTGCTTTTATTTGATACTGATATACTCGTAAATTTAACTGGGGCTCACATTAATTTTCCTTTTCCTAAATTATTAAAAATGACAAATTTACAATTAATTTATGTACCCACTTTTTTATTTGGTTAGAACTTATTTAATTTTATAAAACACTATAAAATATTGATTTCAATCGAAACACCACTAGACACCCGTATACGGTCAAGGTCGTGAAAAGAATGAAAGACCTCATGTGACCCTCTTACAATATATGCTATATGTGCGGTGGAAAGCGAATGATTTTCTACGCGATCACGAACCAAATCATGTTAATGAATAGTTAATGTTCGTAGGAGTAACTGTATGCGCAAACCCGTGACGAAGCGACATCCAGCCGCCTTGCACCGTAGCCGATGTCTATTATTTACAAAATATAATAAAGTATTGTTTACCGTTCCGCTCTATCAATCTAACTTACTCGTAGCATGAGATCATGAATATTACCTGCCTTTATCCAGCTAAGATTCGCGTAGCAATGTTGATGATCGTTTATCAAAATATTTTTACAAACATTATTTTCTGTGTTGTTCACTGAGTAATAAAATAATAAACTATGTATATAGGGTATTCATGATATATAACCATTTCAGTTTACAAGCAAGTCATTATATTTGGAGTAGTAATTCATCCTATTTTTACAAGACTCTTGAGTTCTTAAAAAAGCTTTCGTTTCAAATGTCGAGACCTAAAGACTACCTATTAGTTCTCATAGCAGCATTAGATATAAATCTGTATAACATTAAATATTTTACAAGCGCGCGGTTTAGTGTGCGCGTATAAGTATACGCGCACACTAAACCAGAAACAAAAAAATAATTATGCACACGCATTTACACATAGACACACAACATACATGCATGAACAGGTTATAGGTTTAAAATGCTAAGTTTGGCAAACAGAAGACTTCTGTTGGACCATATGTTTTTATTTAAATTACTTAGAGGGGGACTGGATGGCCCTATGCTTTTAGTCAACTTTCTTTTAATTTACCTTTTAAAATGCCTAGACAGGGTAAATACGTAATATTTAAAATCAAAGGGTCTAAAAGCAATCAGGTCACCACTCAGTCATAAACAGGTTGCAGCGACTGTATAATGTGCTTCAAAGGTCCATACACATAGATGTTTTCAGGTCTAACCAGTCAACTTCTAAAAGACAACTGTTAGTTAAACTTAAAGATTAATGGCTTTTTTTTTTAATCTAAAGTCATAACTTATAAACAAAGTAAGTGTATTTTCACACTAAACACAATTGCATGTCGTGGCAACCTGTAATTGAATCTGCACTTGACATGTTATATCTACTTAAGTTATTGTATTATAGATTAAATTAGTGTAAGATTTGTTGGTTGTCCTAATAAATAAATAAACAAACGCAACACCAACACACAAATATGTTTCGAACCTACAAAGTTAAGTTTTTTGAGAGACAGGTGTATTATGGATAGTGAAAGCCAGGTAAAACGAGCTCCTCTTAGCGAAGAATAGACACGCCTGAGTCTTAGGCTTATTAAACCTAACTAAAGTGGCATTGCCTCAACCTGCCACGGCCTGTAAAATTTGGTTGGTTCGAAGGATTATTGCATCCCTTTGAGCCCCTGTTTCAGCCTTAGACGCTCTTGCACTGAGTAAGTTTCTCTCTACAACAGTGCTGTCATTTGCATACCCTAAAATTGGAACAGATAGTTAATATGAATTAGAAACATTGTTGCAGAAAGAATAGACCCCTGAGGTACACCAGCATTAGCTGCCAATAGGTCAGACAAACAGCCGTCAATAATAGACCTTTACCTAAAGAAAGTCAGATGTCCAGGTACACAGATGAGCTAGGATTGCTAAGGGCTGAAAGCTTAGCAATATGGCTGTTGTTCCAAACCCTATCAAACGCCAGACATCTCCAGTGACACTTCAAGTGCTTCACCAGACATCGATATATTCGCCCCATAAATTAGAGCCTTACACTAGAAGATCCTAGTAAAACGCATGTATGTGTCTTTCACAAATATATGTCTTATTTTCTTCTTTTAAATTTTGATTGATCTATTTTGTAACGAGTTTTAAAAACAGTTTTTACTATTAACATATAGAGTAAAGTAGGTAAAAAGGTTTATATTGCACGTGGTTTGAACTCAGGAGTTTTTGAGAACTTGCTCATTTCTTAACTGTTAAATCAAATCGATAGTCAACATTTTTTTCTCCTTCCCATGATACATTTCCAATTTAGTAAATAATATGATAGAAGCAATAGAATTAAAAAAAATGAAAAGGATTATTTTATTTTATTTTGAGTATAAATAATGCAATAAAATAAGTCAAAATCAAAGCTTTTCTTGTCGTTTAGCATTTATGGTAGATATTTTCTCAATAATACACCTGAGCCCCTTACAAAAACAAAGGAAGCCTTGAATTTTCCGTAAATAAAGAGTCAATGCAAACTGACCGACTGGAGAGGTTCTTTTAAGTGCAAATTTCTTTCATGTTGCCTCTTGGTACTTATTTACTGAAAAATAAGCTTTTTCTACTTTAACTGGATGTATGGTTTGTTTCAGTCGCAGTTTCAAGTTAAAAACAAATGAATAAAGTGTAAAATTAAATAATGCTTTTAGACGTTCATGTTATTTATTCTATCAGCATTGTTACAGATAAGTATGTTGTTTCGTTTAAAGGAAATAATGATATCAATCATTTATTTTCCATTGATTTGCGACCCATCTGATGTAATTATTGAGACGTCGGTTATTACACCAAGGGTTCCGAGATCTATCCGGGCAGTACGAACATGTGTGTGCAGAACATGTTTGTATGTGTTGTCTGGGTTTTCATATACATTACATTCAGTATGTATTTACAAAAAGGTTATAAATGTCTATATGGTTGTTAAGTATGGACAAACGAAAGTCATGTCTAATACCCATGTCGTACCTATACCGATATCAGTTGGAAGTTCTGTCTCGAAGTTGTTTACGAATATGTGTACCTGGGACAGGTAGTCCAAATGGTAGGTCATCCGAGAAGGAGGTTTCTCGTCGAATCAATTAGGATGGGCAGCGTTCGGGAAGTTAAGGAAGATCTTTTCGTCAATACTCAGTGTCTCAAGACGAAGGTCTTTGACAGTGTGTGTTGCCAGTAATGACATACGGAAGCGAAACGTGGTCGCTCACTAAGGGCTCTTGAATAGACTCAAGGTTCTCAGCGGCTATGGAGAGGGCTATGTTAGGTGTCCCTACGCGATAAAATCGAAACGATGATATCGTAGGAGAACTAGGGTGACCGACATAGCCCAGAGGATAAGCAAGTTGAAGTGGCAGTGGGCAGGGCACATAGTGCGTATAACCGATGGCCGATGGGGCGGAAAGGTTCTCGAGTGGCGTCCACGTAACGGAAAGCGAGCGTAGGCGACCCCAACCAGATGGACGGAGATCTGGTTAAGGTGGCGGGTAGCAGATGGATGTCAACTGCAAGGATCGGTCCGCGTGGAAATCATTAGGGAGGCCTTCGTTCAGCAGTGGAATATTGGGCTGTAATGATGATGATTGAGATGATATGTGTTAAGTATCCGTATTACAGGCCCATTCTTAGTTTGGGGCTAAATGGCGCTGTGTGAATGTCAGTGGATATTCATTTATAATCATTAATAAAAAAGAACAAGACCTATTATTTTTTTATAAATGACTTATGGGTTCTCGTTTCGTATGATCGAGAACTAAAAGAGGTTTCAAATTAAGTTAATAAGGGACAGTTTGAAAATAGTCCTCCTCACTAGCAAATATAGAAATGTTGCGTGGCGTTTACCGTTAATAACACTATGTTCACTTGATTTAGCTCTCAACTGATGAACGGGAATAAGTTCTTGACAAACAATCTATTTTACATAGCCTTTTCCGAATTCATATACAAGCAGATAACATAATGACGTGAAGTTTTAAGGTGGGCACGTCATCATTATCATTAGTATAGGCTGCATTGCACTGCAGGGACAGGGCAACAGAGCACAAAAATGAGTAGATGAATAGTTGAGCTAATATTCATAGCGTGATATCTAATATATAATGTCAAGAAGACTTGCATATTACTCACGGGTAATTGTTTTACTTCAGGATTGAGTGCAGAAATCTCCATTAATCTATTCATCTTTATATATAAATAAATTAGAGTGTCTGTAATACTGAAATAACCGTATTTACTACATGCATATGAATATATAAACGAAGCATATACTAAAATGACACTTTTTAAAAATTTTGTCTGTTTGTCCCGAGTAATATCTGAAACGAGTAATATATGTATGTTTGTAAAATTGAAATAACAATTTTTTTTCATGCATATTAATATAAATACGATTCATACTTCAAAAAAACATTTTTTTTTTTAATTTTTGACCATCTATCTGTATTTTCCGGGTAATCTCTGCAACGACTGGACCAATTTGGACGGAGTTTCTTTGGCAGGTAGCTAATGTTACAATGAAAAACATAGACTACTTTTATTTATGGAAATTAAAGTAATGTTGTTAATTTAAGGTTATGTTTTACTGCGGGATAATATCTTATACCATGGGTAATAATACCACGGGAAATAGCTAGTAATATAATGTTGCCTTAGCATTACGAGTATTCAAACAATGTTGATCCATCTTACACAGTTCAAATCACTGAATACGTTAAATAGCAGACAAAGGATCAAAATCACTTAACTAGTGGATCAAGGGCTTCCATTAATAGCAGTTCTAAACTATTATGCTACTCTTTGTTGACACACATGATTAGTTCGTATGTATTTCGTATGTTCATAAATTCAATAATGAATTCATTGTATGCTGGTATAGGAAAATGTCTTAAAAATCTTCTTCAACCTATCGCAGTAAAATGTTGGACATGTGTCTCACCCATATTGCGCCAAATATCCACGTTGCCGTCAGGGCCGGAGGACGTCTTATGCATCGCTTGCCAAGTCCCGGTCTGCTCTACAGAACTGCCCCAACCACAGATTTAGATATACATAAATCTTTGGCTCAAGTGGTCATCAGTTCTGTAACAAACGTAACCGGCCGATTGCCACTTCAACCTTTGGTCAAATTTATTTATGCATTACTTTTTCTTCAAATCAAAATGATATGAAGACCCGACATAGTCAGCCCAATGCTGCCTGTCCCAACAGATTTTATATCGGCGTATTAATGAGGTCAACTATAAGAGACTACTAGGATAGGATAGGTTATCGATCGTTAGAACTACTCTAATCAAATATTTCAACTTCTCATATATTTCTCTTTATCCATATCGTATACATTAATTAAAAGGCTAATTAAAAATGATAGTCCAAATAAAACCAGCACCTATAGAACGTTAAATATAACGAGACATTATAGGCTGCCATGTTAAATGCACAAAATTGTTTGTGCAATGCACTGATTGATCCCCATCAAGCTTAAAACTAAGTAATTATCTTTTTAATAATTACACTTATCGAGTTTAACAATTAATAATAACAATAACTTCTAATGTACTAATAACTAAAAACCTTAAAAATTTAATATTATAACTAAATTTAAAAAATATATAATAACTAAATAAAAAATTAAAAGAACCCCCTTTGGTAAAGTTCCGAAGACACTGGCAGCGTTACCCTTTGAATCGCTAAACTAATTCTTTGACCAAGGTAGCTGCCAGATCTTCGTCTCCAGTAATGTTGACTAATCGTTTGGAAATTTCTTTAAAAAGCCTAATAGCGCTAGGGCCCCACGGACCAAGGGTCTCGACACCGAATGGGACAAAGTCTTATCGAGTTTTAGTTTGAATATTGATAGTTTTCTTTTTGTAGGCTGCTGACGGCATTTGCTGTTGTACGGTTATTGCTTTCTTTTATAGGTATTTGTATTTTAGTTGCTTGTCTTTTATGTTATATAGAGCAAAGGAGCAAAAAAATCCCGCGATGAAAAATGGTTACCTATTTTATATTGCATATAGTGCAAAGGTATTCTTTCCTTTCGTTGGCTTATGGCCATTAGTAGCTCGTTGGTGTGGTCTGTTGTCAAATTCCACCACTTACCAATTTATTTTCGAATTTGTAGGTCCTTCAAGATCACATATAGATAGGATAGGATTAGAATTGCTGATAGTGAAAAATAGGATCGGAAGCTTGCGACAAAAGTAGAAGAGCTGTATGTTAGATGGTATGGTCATTTAGAGCGTATGAGTGAAAGAAAATGAGCAAAGCATGTTCATTGTGCGAATTTAAATGGATACACGAGGTGGGGATAAGCCAGAAGGACTTATCTTGGTCAAGTCATACAGAAGACCGGGATCCCGAACAGTAACATTAAAAGGGTACGTATTAAAAGCTTGATGGATGTAAAGTAGCTAGACAATTGTCAGGACCGCGCAAAGTGGCGCTCTATCATCTTAGTTTTCTTCTTTAAGACTAAAGCGTAATCGTTATTTAATTATTATTATTGTACTGATATGAATGCAGTTACTGTTAACTAGAAACAAACTACGGTTTTTAGTAACGCTAATTATAAGCATACGTGTCATCAGCCTATAACGTCTCAATACAAGCATGCCTTTGGGAGACTGGGTCGTAACCCACTCAATGCAGATTCGTGGGTGACAACGACTACGATCCTAATTTTGTATCGATATTTGCGCCTAGCGTCTTCCGAGCACAGATTCATATTTATTTTTTGAACATATTCCATACTAAACTGCGGAATTCGCACAAAGTGACTTTAACTTTAAACTTCAAGGAGTTATTTTCAATGAAACTAGCACGGTTCGGAGGGTTGTTATCGATCGAGAAGACTCCTGCAGGGCAAATTGGTGACGGCAAATTCGTATAAAATTGCCACCCGACTTGGCCGAGGGACTAAACATTCATATTCACAGGGAACGGGTAGCAGCGCTTTGTTATTCAACCAATTTTTTTATTGGACCTGCTTTCTACACCACATGGATAGAGATTATGTGAAATCTCTTCCTATATTTGAGGAAGCCCTAAGTCCAGCAATGGATTCTAGTGGGAAGTTACAGTAAGTAAAAAAATACCTAATACATTTGATTATGAAATTATAAGGTGCAATATGAATTTGCAGTTTGAACAATGCATTCATATTTCGAAATCAATATTAGGTCATCGGCGCACTTCACTTTTTGATGAATAAGCTAAAGGGCAGTGCACCCTGAACTTTTATTTTAAACAATATCTTTGACTAGTGACCTAGGCGAAGCTTGCATGTTTTGTTTGTAATTTATATCAATATTGTAAATAAATATTCACACTATTCACACAGAGCCATCTACTCCCAAACTAAGCATTTAGACTGTAATATAGGTACTAAAAATAAATGTACATTTCTATTTTAAATACATACATAGAAAACACCCAGACCAATACAAACAGACATGTTCATGTACACACATGTTCATGTACACAAATGTGTATGTACTGCATACACATTTGTGTACATGAACATGTGTGTACGTATAGGCATGTGTGAGGGGTTTATTTACAGAAGATTATTTAATCTATAAATTTATTTGTGTCGTTGAATTTCCTTTATGACAACATGTAATTTTTTTACCATACATCTTATTATTTCGATAAAAACTAGAGCTTAAAAGAGAATACACGTTTTTTAATTTCCGAATTCGGTCATTATCGTGTGAAAAAAATAGTCAGAACTTTGATTCATTCTAAAGGGAGTAAGTTCTGAATGACGTCATACATACGCCTGAATGTAAAGAAATAATTTGCATGTTTATTAATTAAAATAGATAATGTCCTAGCTGTCACTACCAGTACAATTAAAGATTTTTTTGATAAATCTAGGTACACGATAATTATGTTTGCCGGATACCGTTTGCTCTATTTCGCCACATTTTGGACGTTTCTTTGATTCTATATAGTAAATTTTCCTAAACATAACTTCGTATTACTTATGAGAGTTTCGGAGGGATTTCGAGCTGCTGGCAGTAGGAATCTGCAACAATCTGAATCAAGCGTTTTTTGTAATTCATTAAAAGATAAGAGGTTACAAAGTCTAAAGTTTTGACTTGGCGTTTACGTTTTTTAAAAAGTTTATCACTATATTTTCGTTTTTAATTTTTTATCCATAATTAAGCAACTAATAAATGTTATAAAATTATTTTCTACTCAGGGCCGAAAAAAGAAATAGTATTATATACGAGCTTATGAATTTAATGAAATTGAATGTACACTTGTCTGGCATCTCACATACACATTTTTCTGCTGAAATAAAATTCTAATTGAAATAAGCAGCACATAGTTTTTTATTTACAGTCTAAATGTTCACTTAGTATTGTTATAAGTGCCTACACAAAGAAATATTCAAACAAATTGTGATGAAAAGCCTAAATGTTTTACCAAAGCGGTAAAATGCTGATGCTCAACAAACAATATTTTTAAAGCAGTACAGCTTTTTTATAAAAACGCCTTCGTGTACTTTGAACAAATAAAAGGCGGGATAATATTTACCCAAAGTCATGGTTAGAACATACTTTTTTTATTAAAACAATAATAAAAATTGGATCTTCAAATTAACTCCAGCATTAGCGATGCGATGTCGTAATAAAGTTTACTACACGTCATCACAATTCACAGATTCAGGTATTTTACGTAAAATTGAAAACAGGGGAAAGAAAACTTTCAAAATTTAGGCATTTCTAAAGAAAGTTTATGTTACAAAAGCGGGGAACGTTTACGGCTTACCACAATAAAATACTTCAAAAATGTCATTGAATACATATCACAACATTTTTATGTAAACTTGGTTATATAAATATGATTTTTAATATGTACGTACCTACTTGATTAATATCATGTTGGCAAATTTTGGTTTAGTGTAAATATAACTTAATGTTAAGTTACTGACACGAGAAATTATTGTTAATTTGACACTTGAGAGATCAGCGAAATTGGAATTATTAACTCAGTGCCGCTATACCAGTGGATATATGAACATTAAACGTACGGCGTGTTATCGATATGTAGATTTCCTATTCCAACTGTGGTTCCAATTCTTCCATAAAGGTAACGTAAACAAATTCCTTTATCACTTCTGTACATATACAATTTGAAAGAGCATTAATTAGATGACATTATTTACGAGGAAGCTACTATAGTGTTAACATTACGTAATTAAATAGGTTATTCATATGAAAAATAATCTCGTGTACGCATATAACTTATATAACAAAGCTAAAGAGTTCGTAGGTTGAAATTGCTAATCAATTTCCAATCGTGTTAGTGTAAGAATAAGAGATATCAGATTTCATGTAGAGACTAGTAGAAACGGCGAAGCCATACATATTTATTGATATTATGTAGAACTTGTTGAAGTAAGGGTCGGTAGAGTTAGGCCGTGTAGATTCAGAAACTTGGTTCTACATGAGATCTGATATCTTTTTTACAGTGCAAACCTTTTGTGGTCGTTTTGGCAATATTTTACATGAAATGTTTTTGGTGGGATTGAACTGAATAATCTACATAAATCGCTTTTCATGAAATTATTTACAGCTCAAAAACCCCAAGCTATCGTTATGATGATTCTCAAGTCGAATCCTTTATTTTATGAATATCAAAAAAGGTATTTTAGGTGGCTCAGTTGATAGCCTAATTCCATGACTATAAAAAAATTATATTTAATTTTTTTTGTTTCTTTAAGACTCTGCATCTATCAGCGGCAGGCATATTATCTATCAGGTGAGCGATCTGATCATACCGTTTATATTATAACATAAAACATATACCAGCCAACTGTAGCTATCATTACGCTTTCGTGACACAAATGTTATTGATTATTATGGCTCTAGTAATTTATACCTCTATCTCTCATATTAGGCCAAACCCATTTTTCGAGATGATCGTATCGGCCTATCAGTAGCGTGGAATTGAATTACTTAGACGCTTGGGCAATATAATATCATGAAGACGATACCTTCACTCCGTTTATAATAAAATATTTCGCTTCTTATTGACATTTACATACAAACATTGAACCCATTTTTTTATTAAGTACATTTTGTTTCAGTATAAATAAAACACCAACATGGAAAAAGATTTAAATCAACTAGGTCTTCCTCCAATGGCACTCGCAGAACCAAGAGGTATTAAAAATCAATAAATAAATATAAATATTCAAAACCATAAACCCCGCTATCTATTTAGTCCCAAACTATACATTTGGTCTGTAACATAGATGCTAAACTACTGATAAACATCCTTATATACAGTTTTCTGCAAAGACATCCATATTATAAGTAGAAAACACCCAGACCGATATAGACATAAGTACATGTTCATGCACATAAATGTGTGTACTGTTCGGGGATCGAACCTGGAACCCTTGGAGCAAGAGTCGACATCTGAACCAATTACCTACACCACATAGGTTGTCAGCTTAGTTTGATTTAAAAATATATTTATTTCACATGTAATTATAATATAACCTTTTATCACTATTTACAGAAAGAACACGAAAAGAAGCGATATATTTGTTTACACATTAGTAAAAAAATCATGTATGCTGTTATTACTTGTTTTTTATTTATTGGATTATTTTATTTTTTTCCAAACTTCTAGATGACTTAGGTATGTCACATCAAATTTTATTTGATAACAAGTTAAATATGAACATAATAGGTTTGAAAAAAGGGATACTCATGAAATGCTTTTCCAGACGAGGTGCGGACAGCAAAAATATTGTTTGTAACAAGTGTTTCAAAATCTGGAAATATTACTTTGGAAGGTGAAGACTTAGAAATATTACTACAATTAAAAAACAACACGTCAAGTTCAAATTCCAAAAGGAAAAAGAGGTATATAAAAGAAGACGCAGCAGAATATGACACTTCATTTAAAATCAGAGATGAAGATTTTATGAAAGCTAGAGAGATAATTTTGAACCACGATGCTTTGTGTAATACAGACAATAAAAATGAATTTTGTAAAAGTATGGTAACTAAATTGAAAAATGTGATAAACCATGGAGAAGTTACAGATAAAATCGAAAATACAAAGTTGGAAGATGTATCCACTGTAAAGAAAACTGAGACAAAAGTACTTGGTAAACCAAAGATTAGCCAACTCAAAGTTGGATCAGTAGATATGTCAAAAAGAGAAGCTGATTTTTTTACCAAGCCCGGAAGAAATTAACGAATTTTCTCATCGAAATGCATATGGATATGATGACCCTTTGTATCCGTATTCACCTTATTCCATACATCCTACACCACAGGTACCCTCTCTACATCTTCCTGATACATGTTTACTTGCGCGACTGTTAAAACAAAACTTACCTCACAATCCCATAAACTATGACGGTACGTATAGATTTAACATAGGGCAACAAATTCTGGAATTAAGTACAAAATGTTGTCCGTTAATTAAATTACAAATATTTTTATTTTCAGGTTATGAGTTCCAAAAACCGGAACATTCTGTATACCCATCACCATTTTCACCAATAAATAAGTACGTAAGCTAATTTTTAATTCCAATGATATATATAAGACTCAATATTCGTAAGTATCAGTGAATAATTTAATAATTACGCCATATTTTCACAGGTACCGGTCATCATTAGATCATGATCAAGATAGTGATCCTAAAGCTCATACTATACATCCGCAAGATGTCAAAATTGTTATGAAATATCTGATGCCTAAGTAAGTTATTCTAAAAAAGATTGAAAGTAGGCTTGAAGATAATTTTATTTATTTGTGTAATGCAAAGTCACTGTAAGTATTTATGATGTGTAACGTCACCTTGGACCTGCCTTAATATCCGCGCTGTTCTGGTAACGCATGATGCCCGACCATAGCAACATGAGCTGAGGCTTTGATTTTGGCCATATAAATTGTTTAAGATACCCGTATTACTTGTTTAGTACTCGAATTAATTAATTCAATAATGGTTCGTACTTTTTCTTTTGTGTTAAATTTATTGGCCAATAAATATGGTTTCGTTCTTATAATTTTTCATAGGAACAAAAAACACACATTGAAAATATAAGATTTAAATTAAATATGTTCTTTTATTTTATTAGAACCGAAACATCAACGCTTGCCACAAACACATCCTCAAGGGATGCACAGTGTCCACAAGGAACAGTACCATGCAGTAATGGGGATGGCTGCATCCAGGAAAGCCAATGGTGCAACGGCCGCGTAGATTGTGTCGATGTCAGCGATGAAGTGAAATGCAGTTGTAAGGCACGTGTTGACAAGTCCAGATTGTGCGACGGATACTTTGATTGTCCGTTTGGAGAGGACGAGATGGGATGTTATGGTTAGTGCTTTATTATTTCTATAGAATTTTACCCAGAACACATTACTTAAACGTACGACTGAATGACTCAAGTCATTTGCCTTATATTGTCCTGTTAATAGGAGCTGCCTTTATATTAAAGGGGACCCTGTGATCTGTCATCTTGGGTAATGGGTGCATTCAAGTCATGAGAGAAACTTATTATTGCCTACCGTCAACATTGATTAGTTTCTTTCCTAACTAGGTGGTAGACTAGGTACTGAGTAGAAATACACTAGGTCTAGTAGTAAATTTAGTTATACAAACCGTAATGTTGAAGACGTTTAATGTACATTTTTTTTAATTTAAGGTTGCAGTGAGAATGCTTTTAGTTGCGAAGATTTGGACATCAATTCTAAAAGCACATGTTTCTTGAAAGAACAAAGATGTAACAATATCATCGATTGTCCAAATAATAGAGACGAAATTGACTGTAACATGCTGTCGCCCAGTCTTCATGAAAAACCTGTAAGTAAGATGTATTATTTAAAACCAAAGTGTAGTGTTTAGAGCTTGATGGCGATGTGGCTAATGCGTTCGACAATGATGATGATGCTGGGTCATCGTAAATATTATCGCCAGTTAAAAGCGTTCGTACCCTTTACTGTTTATCATTGACATTACTGCCATAACACTACTAGTTTTAGGCCCGCTGGTGGTCCACACAGTATGGCCGAAATCTAATGACCTCCAATGGTACGTTAAATGTGCCAAAATGTCAAAAACACGGCGCCGTCGTAATGAAATGTCATAATTTTAATACCTTTTCTGCGTACAGGGTAATTGCTTAAAGGCGCTGTTTACAATAACCTATGTAATATTATATTTTCAATAGTTATGATTATTTAAGACGTAGACGTCTCTATTATTTTTATAATCTTATTGCAAGAGTTCATGTTATTTATTAACCATGTCAAACCCCACGCTACTAGTTAATGAATTAATAAGATTGAAATTTTTAACTTTCATTACATAGTACATAACAAATAATACTATGAACATTACAAGAATAAGTTATATACGCAGTGATGTTAGTTAGGGTATAATCTACTCAGTAAATGTCTAAAACCGATTGAGCTTGAATTGTGTATAACTCATTTATTGTTTTGATTACAATAATATGTAGTTACTGTTGACGTCAATCGAATCTACTCGGAAATCTAATATGGCGAAACATCCAAGATCGTAGAAAAGTTATTTTTAGTACCGGACACTTGGTGCCAATATTTGGTATCAAATGAAAATGTTTGCACAGAGTAACTCGAAAAATAAGTTGACGTCAATTCCAATTCAATATAGACTTTAAAGATGGCGGATAACGTCTTTCATGCTTCCTTACAATTAATACTTCAAAGGATTTGAAATAAGCAAATGAGATGTTGGTTGTGTACAAAAATAAATTAGAGACGCTGATCAGGAAATTTGGATATTTCAACCTCACATTTTTGTTATGATTGTCCATATAATTTTACACGGATTCAATAAACGGTTTCCTCATTTATCCACCACATACCTATAAAAGTACAGGTAAGTGCCGGACATACCACCCGTCCTTCTGAATAAGGCTTTTACCTTTTTTAACGTAATTGACTTGACTCTAAATAAACCTTTTCGGATAAATTCATTTTCTGTCTCTATCTACTTACTTCCCTTTGGGGAATTGAACGATTTCATAACATAAGCTTTTTGCAATATAACTACAGTAATATAAACAATGAACCTGCCTCCGTGATCTAGTGGACGTTATGACCAAAGGTCGTGGGTTTGAATCCCCCGGGGAAACGTCATTTTGTGCGATTTCTCGTTGTATGATTAGGCTGAATCACCTGATTGTCCGTAAAGTAAGATCATTCCGTGCTTCGGAGGACACGTTAAGTCATCTATCCCGGATACAAACTACGGATGGTACTCTACCACCCGTATCAATCCGCATTCTGCCGCGTGGTGGGTTACAGTCCAATCTGCCCATAGCTTTTTGACGACCCATTTGGTGTAGCGGTTGAGACGTCGACTGCTAGGGTTCGATTGCCGGGCAGTACAAACATTTGTGTGCATGAACATGTCTGTAATAGTCTGGGTGTTTTCTATGGATAATATGTATGTATTTACAAAAAAATGTGTATAAATATGTTTATTCGTTGTTTAGTACCCATAATACAGGCTTCACGCTTAATTTGCGGCTGGATGGCTCTGTGTGCATGTGTGGCATTTTTTAAATTATATACGTTATCCGACGCTCTTAGGGTGAAGGAAACATCGTGGGAAACCTGTACATGCCCGCGAAGAGATTCATACGTTGTAGGTGAAGTCGGCTAATCCGTTCTGAGCCCGCATAGATAACTAAGGCCTATACACCCTATATGGGTTGGCTCGTGCCCCTCGGTGGGGACGTTGAATGAGCTGATTATGATGTGCAACCAAAGGTCTTCCTTAGATCATTGAATCAATCTTCTGTGATAACATCCCACTAAATTGCACCAGACCTTCCTACTCAGCATCGCTAATATGATAGTCTAGGATATGATAGCCCCTCAAGTCATAAAATTAATAATACGGCAAGGCTCTAGTTCATTATTTATTTCATCTCGTTTTTTTTAATCTACCTTTTGCAAAACAATTCTTGTAATTTCTGACTAACAAGAGTTGTTTAGCAAACGCTATTATAAAGTGGTAATACCTAAAGTATCAACATCTTTTTCCCAAAACACAATATATTTCTTTTTCCATTTATATATAACAAAAATAACGCTAAATTTAACATCAAGACCCTTCGTCCAAATGTCGCTTAAACTGTATTGATGAAATAGCTCCTTCCACTATCTTACTACGAAAACGAAATGTTATTAGAGTAACGTAGGGTTGAAGTAATGCCACATACACAATGTATCCAAATAAAAAAACAATAATATAAAAAATACACACACTTGGTTACGTACAAATAATTAACGAGACACACATAATAAAACTTAAAAAGCCACATTTACACACCCCAAACACAAAAATCAATCACACTACACAACACTCGTGTTCATATCACTCACACCTATCAATGCATGCATGCGTAAAATTATTATTCGCCAGTACTCTTAAAATGCTGTTAAATTTTGTCCTTTTTTAATATTTTAAGATTAATATTATTTGTAATCTTAAGCTTTAATTGTCAAACCTAAAACACTAGTTCTTAATATACAGACTGACCTTGTAAAAAGACTAATGTTAAGGGTTTACCTGTAAATGTTTTTGCTTAATAAAGTTTTCGTTATTATTGAATAATAAAACTGTTTTCGGCTCTAATTCCCCGATTGCTAGGCTTTGTAGATTACGCAATGAATATAGTGACATTGTAGATATTCATCACGACTCACCTGCCAGGCTCTGTAGTTTAATAAAAAATGCATGGAGTGACCATCCGTCTTTTAGTGCATAGATATATTTATCTACATATTTGTGATAAATACGTTTTAATTTATTTTATTTTTATATTAAGTAGGAAAATAATGTATTGAATTGTTATTGTTTCGCTTTACTTTGTATCATTAATACTCTGTTTTCTTGTTATACTCTTATTGTGCATGTTGTGTTTGCCTCTAATTGTTTATGGCAATAGTAATTATACTGGTGTGTGTTTTTTACTTTTTAAATTGTGGTTGTGCATAAACGTTGGCAATCCTAATAAAGAAAATAAAAATAAATAAATAATTCGATTTCAACGTTAAATAATTTAGATGTACATTAGGTGTTTACCTTTCAGCTGAGGCATGTTTAAGCTTGAGGCTAACACTGAGTTCATGTTTTGTTTTAAGATAATATTGCATGTTCTATTTTTTGGTGACTGTCTTAAGTAAATAAATAATTGATACCTTGGCCTTAAAGTGATAAAAACAGAACTAACGAATTAAGAATCTTTTCATAAGGACACGTAACTATTACTGTATCTTTTTATAATCATCAGCTTATTTAACGCCTAGCCTACCCGTAAAGGGTGTACAGACTTTAGTCGTCCACGATGGCTCAGTTCGGATTGGATGACTTCACGCACAACCTTTGAATCTCTTAGCAGGTGTGCGCAGGTTTCCTCATGACTCCTTGTGAGGTAACCTGCCCACGCTTGTGAAGAGATTCAAAGGTTGTGCGTGAACGTTGGCCGTAAGAACGTTGGATAACGTAAATTATTTCGAAAATTTTAAAACACATTGGGACGTGGCAGGATTTGAACCTGCGCCCTCCAGATCGGAAGGTAACAGTCTACGCCAATGAGCAACTGACGCCCTCTATATATTTTACAACAAGTTGTTTTGGCCACGATTGCACATTTAGTTATTTCCTTTGATATGCGCGCATGAGTTATAATAACTTCGGCCACAGAAAGCATTTGTATTTTTTTGAAAAAGTTGTATCCTTTTTTAATTGAAAACCTTTTGATAATAAAATGCAAAATGCTCACCAAACGCAGTGCATTTTTGAGCCAGACAAGTGGTTTCAGCAATAAAGTCAGATCCAAAAATCAGCGTATAGCAAAGAAAATATTTGTTTGTTAAACACACACACATAAATGCATGCTTATTGTATGTTTTTTTTGTGTGTTTCTCTCCTGTTGTGTTATGATCTGGATGTTTAATTATATTGATCGATTGTTTTTGTGTTTTATTTTATTTATTACATATACATTTTATTAATCTACCTATATCTTAATTTTAATTACAGTTGTTTTCTACCTCGAACACAGAAGGGTTTTTACAGCGCAATTTCAAAGGGGATTGGTATGCTGTGTGTCAGAATCCTTACATGTGGGCTCATGACGCGTGCCGACGAGAAACAGGACTGAACATAAGGTGAACGTTCGATCAATTAATTTGCTTTTGAAACATAGCATACAAACAAAGCTTGTATTATGGGTATTCAACAACGGACAAATGTATGAGTATTTCGTACTTGTATACAATTTGTAAATACATATATTAAATATTATATATGGAAGCCATAAGTGACTATAGGTATTAATCAACTGTTACTTATATATAAATTATAAAGCGTAATCTAATAACTTGTATAAATCCATATCTATTTACATGTTGCTTAGATGATCTAAATACCTAAAACTTTTGACTTTCAGAATAACATGAGTTCTCCCGTCTTTAGCTATTGCATTGTAGTTGCCATATTTTAAAATAAATAACATAATACCTAGCACCTACCTTGAATTTTATTTCAAAAATCGATTTAATAAAGTAAGTAGTTATAATCGTTAAGAGCCTAAGTTTCATGATTGTAGGAAAATCACAAATTAAATTGTAAGGAGTAAACAATTCAACCTATCGAAGTCCAATCGCCAAACATAGATTTTTCTCATTCCGCACCAGACATTCCTCCAAACTTTATAATCAGACCTCCACCGATTTGCTAGTCGTTCGTCCATAATACCGTTGAGCGTTCTTATAAAAATCGACCAATATGGCTCTAGTTGTGAAAGCATTTTTTATCATTATTAAATAAATAAATAAAGTTTTGCCAGGTTTTCAGCTGTAAATTTTTCTTTTAAAAAATCATTTAATAAATTCATTGGTTTTGTACGAAAAGATGTGTCAAGTTGGGATTGTATATGTTTTCCTCGTACAAACTTTACAAAACTCATTTATCAAATCAAACGTGTTAGAGGTGCGACGGAGTTGTTTGCAAAATTATATCAATATTGATAGAGATTATTAAATCTGTGTCTTCATTTAGTGTACTTCAATTAGTAAATACCAAATTCAAATGCTTACATTTGAATTCGGTATTTATCTCAATAGCAGTAACTAACCAAATGGACTTATAAACACATTTGGTCTTATACTTTATAACCACGATACGGTAATATATTTTAAAACTTAACGATAAAATGTTTTAAACTACTTCAGTTAAGTTTATCATTCATCATCATCGGCTCATTAAACGTCCCCAACGAGGGCCGCGAGCCTACCCGTATAGGGTGTATAGGCCTTAGTCGTCCACGCGGGCCCAGTGCGGATTGGCCGACTTCACGCACAACCTTTGAATCTTTTCGCAGGCGTGTTTCCTCACGATGTTTTCCTTCACCGTAAGAGCGACGGATAACGTACAAATAATTTCGAAAATTCGAAATCACATTGGTACGTGGCGGGATTTGAACCTGCGAGCTGCGTCCTTCCAATCGGAAGGCAACAGCTCATACCACTGAGCCACCTACGCTCAATATAAGAATATTATTATATTCAGTTATGGACAAGTAAATCTTATTATGAACTGGATGAATATTTTGATGATGTTTTGTAAGTAGGGAGAAGAAGAATGTAGATTAATATTTTTATTTGATGTACTTACTTAAAACGTTAATCTGTATGTAAATTGGTTTATATGCGTGGATCATAATGATACTCACTTACTATATGTAACGT
Source organism: Leucinodes orbonalis (assembly GCA_019425675.1). Classification (NCBI taxonomy): domain Eukaryota; kingdom Metazoa; phylum Arthropoda; class Insecta; order Lepidoptera; family Crambidae; genus Leucinodes; species Leucinodes orbonalis. Next base: position 4,243 of record PQWD01003596.1, on the reverse strand, counting down.
CCTATATGACCTATGATTGCGATATAAGGTATTCTTATTCTGGAAACCATTTGTAAAATATTTTTTCTCTAATTTCATTTTGTTGTCAATTATTATGAATCACATTAAGGTACGGCGGTCTTAAGTTTTATTGCATAGATATTCCTTTTGCTGTCACAAATACGTGATCATTAATTAACTGATGTTGGAAATAACACTCAGGATAAAATTATCGATTATTATCCTTTTGGGAGTTACGATACCACAGACAAATACACCGTTAGTCACGTTAAATTTATTATTATTTTTAGTGGTTTTAATATATACGTTAATTTTGAAACAATAAAAAGTACAACAATAACGCAAATAATCCCAATAAATATCTATAGACCCAAGTTGCTGTAATGAAACAAGGATAAAATTATCTTACTTAAATATTAACAGTGTCGACTGGTTTAAGAAATGATAGTGTAGTTAGTGTCGTAATATATTTTAAATAAATATGTTATAAGCTTTATATATTGATTTTAGAAATCGACTTTTGACATTAAATATTTGTATGGTTTTTACATAAACCAACGTTTTCTGAACGAAGAACAAACATTTCTAATTTCTCCCTTTCTTATATATTTCAGACCACCATTTATACAAATTGTACCAGTGAACCCAATGGCAAGGGTTAAATACTTAAATACTAGCCCAGATGGATTTACACACACAAGTGATACATGCTTTAACTCATCAGCAATATACGTCACGTGTCCTGAAATGCTCTGCGGCACCAGGATCCTGAGCACACCGCAGCTATTAAAAGAGGTTTTCTATAATAGTTGTGCTTTTATGCTAAACACACTTTAAAAAAAAAAACTATCCAATATTATTGTGAAAGTAACTCTGTCTGTCTGTTTCTTTGCTACGCTTTCACATCTAAATGGCTGAAAGGATTTTGGTGGATTGGATTATGGTGATAGATAGTGACCTAGAGAGGGTCTAGACATTCTTTTTGTTAAATTCTGAACCCCCACTTCCTTAAATAGGGGCGGAAGTTTGTAAGGATCATTTTGCAATTTTAAAATAATATTCTGTTTTAACTAAACTGAAAATGGGAATCGTTGTACCCCGAAGTTAACGTAAGCGAAGCAGCTCACAAAAGCTTGTTTCAAATAAAATAAAATACTAAAATTTTTATTTCAAAGTAGCTTTTGTAGTTCACAAAAGTAGCTTTATTTCTATAAATTTCTGATTGTTCTGATCTGATGATTATTTACAGAACGCTGCTATTGAAAATCACCTATTCGGAAGAAATAAACGGTTCCTTTTAAAAGCTCGCCGTTCATCGACATCCATGACAGAACCTGTAAAAAGAAGACCAAGAGAAAGTGAAAACACAGGCCAGGTGCTGAAGTATATGGGAAACACACCAAAGAAAACAAAAAGGGCGGAAAGCAGAGTGGTTGGCGGGAAACCTAGTAAACCGGCTGCCTGGCCCTGGATGGCAGCTATGTATAGAGATGGAATGTTTCACTGTGGCGGAATTATTGTAACGCAACACTGGATACTGTCCGCTGCGCATTGTGTTCACGAGTAAGACACGAAATATTTTTTCTCATTTGATTTGTAAAATAAGTTCTTTCAGTTTCAAGGACTGACCCCGAGACGTACTCATACTCGACGACCCAGATGATCAGGACTCTTATTCCAGTATTTTAAATTACGCACATCCTATTTTTATTGCGCCTCAATAGTTATATAAGCTACTAGGTTATACCCACGGTTTCGCTCGCATTAAGGAGTATTATTTTTTATCCCCTATTTTATTCCCTTAGGGGTAGAATTTATCGACATCCTTTCTTCGGGGATGCCTGTATCATAGTAGCTTTATGCATACAAACGACAAAGATTCATACAAATTTCATCCGAAATTTTATCCCCTTGGGTAGAATTAATCGGAAACCTTTCTTAGCGGATACTTACGTCATACCAACCATATGGTTTGGGCTGTGCGTTGATTCGAGAATACTTCTCTAGATTTATTCACATCCAACAAGCCTCAACTCAATCGACTTGACCATTTTGGTCAAAGTAAGTCCTTCAGGGTCGTCCCTTCCGCGTGTATACTTCCACATTAGCACAATGAACCTGTTTTGCCATTCCTTTAACTCATGCGCTCCAAGTTTCCATAGGCATCATCCTGACATACCTCTTTCTTATTACTTTTGACACTCATCTACTTTTAAACCCACCTTTCCCTACAATTGAGATACAATCCCCTCAAAAACATTTGACCACATAAGGTTTGCGCTGTGAAAAGATATCAGATCTCATGTAGAGCCAAGCTTTTCAATCTACACGGCCTATACCGACACTAACTTCATCAAATTTTACAATACAAGCCATTTTAGTTCTTTTTATAAGTTGCTGGGCAAAATTTTTAGGTTTTCTTCGTGTACTCGTACTGTCTACAGGTCCCCGTGATAGGTCCTAATCAATGAAATTGGTGATAGACTTGTATAAAATGCACCCTCCCCCCAATTTAGTGATGGGGATGGCGAAAATCAAAAGAGTATGATTTTTTTTTGGTTATACTAAAAATATATTACATAGCAAATTTCAGCTTCAGGAAGTAGTTAAATTAATATTAGATACTTTGTTTGACTAATAGTTTATTATCGACATCATATCCTTAACATATGAACTATCTGGTACATTAGAAACCAATTGTATGAGAGTTCCAAAAAACGACGAAATTCTTCGAAAGTTGCGCTTCAAATGGCTCGTCTTGGCGGCACTACCGTTCCCCTAGTTTAGTCCTTAACATGTTTGACGTTCGTTTGAAATTATATCCAAGAAAATACATTTAGAATCATTATATTGAAGTGATGAAATTACTGGATTTCCTTCTATTTGTATGTTCATTGCAAACAGTATAAAATATTTCCTTTTTACGGTGACAAACATTTCAAATAAAATTTATTTTCTAGATTCTGGAAGCACTACTTTGAAGTTCATGTGGGAATGTTACGACGTTTCTCGTTCTCACCACAAGAACAAAATCATCGCATTACCCATATTATAGCTAACCAGCATTATGACAAAGCGGACATGAAGAACGACCTATCTCTCCTGCGAGTAAAAACGACTATACAGTTTAGCCGGTGGGTCAGGCCAATTTGCCTGCCCGGTCGAAACACTGCAGGCCCGGGTTGGCTATGGGGCCCTCCTCCTGGCACTTCATGCACTGCAGTCGGCTGGGGAGCTACTGTAGAACATGGACCAGATCGTGAGTACACTTTTTTTTTTCTTTATTTAGGATAACAAACAATTACACACAAGGATATATGTAAGTCTTATTAACTACGTTTAGAGTCAATGTGCAATCAGCACCATTATCCACATATTATGAATTTAAAATTAAGTTACTTCGGAAGTACACAAAAAGGAAAAGCTGTTCTATATTACTGCAAAGGCACAAATGTAGACTAATGTTACACTACACTACAAGCTACACAGACAGATATGAAAGGGATATATCATTATGTCTCCAACTGGATTAATCTTTGATACAAATTATTATTAGTACTTGAACTGACATACAATTCGATACATAGAGACCATACTTTGTATTTATATTTTATACATCTTTATCGATCTTTCTATCAATCTTATTATTTATCTAAATGTATGTAATGATACTGCAAACATGTCGCAGCATACAAAGTAATCATTATATGACTGCATTATCCTCCATAAGGGGGCACGTTCACTGCATAAGTTCTTGCAGGTTTAGTCAAATAATCGACGCGTTATAACATTACATGAGCGAACCAATCGGTTTGGTACTCTAAATTGTAATTGATTTATTATGTCGAACAATCAAATCTATTGTGACAAATTACAATATCTTTGATCCAGAAACATCATTCTTTTAGTAATGTTATAATGGAGTATTTTCGTAGGAGATTCATATACGATAATTTACGCGGAGCATTTATATTCAATTACACGTAAAAATTTAAAAATTAAAACTTATTTACGTAATTGGACATTAACAAGAATATATAAGTATGACGACAATACGATCGAAATACGTTTGGCCAAAAAACTTTTCTCAAAATATTATATAGCAAACCATTTCACGCAAACCTTTTTCAAAACAACTATTGCTATGTATTTATGCAAATCTCTTTTGTGGTACTTCTTTTGTCATTGATATAAATAATAAATCCACAGACATTCACACAGCGATCATAGCCCCAAGTTACAG